>JACEEU010000744.1:6374675-6397175 GCA_016630915.1 Callionymus lyra | reverse complement strand
CTGTCTTCAGCATTTCTCTTCCATGGACGGAAGCCTCCATGATCCGCTAATTCTCCAGCTGGCTGCAGCGAAGTGAGTCCAACCATGGAGGTTAATGTGCAGCCAGGATTCGTCTGGAGCTTCAATACGACCTTTAACCCCTGAAAAAACAAACCTCTACTTCAATCAACTGTTTGTGCTTCCGAAAGTTTTGCTAGGAAGTAAAAAAGAAAACACATTAAAGGGCACCTTTAATGGGGGCAAGGGTGAAAAGCCAACTCTCCCGACTTATTCATGTTGAAGTCTTCATCATGCAGTCGTTCATTCATCATGACGTTGCTCTGTTTTGAAGTTATTACTTAATTACGGTTTACGATTACGGTTTAAATTATACATTCTGACGTCACTCTGGTGAAAATGTCCTCCCCTAGAAGCCCTAAATCAGTTAAATACCTACATGTTTATAAACAAAATAAATATTTATGTAAACATGGTGAGAGTTACTTCTGCCTTTAGGTGTTTTTGTAATGTGTACATTAAGCAGCAAACCTTATTTTTATTATTCGTTTTTAATGTACAAAACGGGAGTTTTAGGGGTGAGTTTGCAATTTATGCGAGTCCTTGGTGTTTTTGTGACCAATCAGAGCAGAGTGGGCGTGGCTGCTTGGACGAGACTTCTTCTCTGCCAAAACAACGCATTTTAAGTGGGCGGGGCTTAAGCATATTTTCTAATGTAAATATCTTTATTAAATGAGAGTTTTGTGCAAAAAGAAACTGATATGTATAATAGAGGTCCTAGAAATATTTAAGTCACACTTAAATCTGCACATTAGGTGCCCTACAACAATCCAAAGATTTTGTCCAGGAAATCATACTTTTGTCTTAGGATTTGTAAAATATGGAGCTCTTCCCTTGTTAAGTGCTTCATTCGAAATAAACCCAATTGCTTTGATAAATACCGAAGAGAGATCTCATAACAGTGGCGACGGAACAGACGAGCGTCTATTCTATCGCACATTAACGCTCGGCGTGAGATGGATGGAACTCATAAAGTTGGGTTCATTCAAACGAGGAAACATTTGTAGTAGTTTGTCATCGTTGAAGACGATCATCACATTAACACGAGACGACCTGGAGAAGATGTTATTAGCACCACTGGAGCATTAAACTGTGTCCTTCTTCCACGAGGACGAACCGTCGCCGTCACGGTGGAAGGGATGCATTGGTCAGTGGTCCATCAGTGTATCAGAACCATCTCAATGAAAACACACACACGTGTTATTAGTCACTTTAATTTCAAAATAATTCTTAAAAATAGATTATTCTTAAAAACCACGTGACATTTCCAGTTACAATGGTTTTCTAGGATTTGCGAGTTATTCAAGTTCACATTTAAAAGGAATCGTTCAACGCAAACATGTGTTTTTGCGTCAAAAACAATGATCGCAGACGCAACTGATAGGAGCGCACTGCTACACTGCCTCCTATCGGGCAGACACCAGAAGGCAACAGGATGTGTCAAGGCATTCGTTTGCGGTTGTTCTTTCACAATAACTGAAGTAAGAAGAGGATTAACTTGGTCATTTCACATTATGACGTCACAGAATGAGTTGCAGCCCCAAAGTAGAGTTTAAGAAGTGTCTCAGGCTGATGTTTACAGGATACGTTTATAAGAGACATCGTTTTCTGCCAAAGAAAAAAAAAAGAAACAGATTGGTCCTCTTGACCAGATGATGAATTGAATGGAATGAAGTTAAAAAAAAAACTAAAAAAACCTACATTTTAGGGAAATATTCAGTGGGAAAAAAAAGATTTTAAGTCAGATTTCTAAAGACTTTACCAGATTTATTGCTAAATATATTGATTTATTTAGACAAATTAGTTTCTGATTCTTTTAAAATTCCTCTCTGGAGTGAGTTTAAGATAGACGAATGAATCTGTCTTTAATAATAATAATAATAACCCTTTTAATCAAGTTATCTCCTCACGTGTGTTGGGTTGGAATATCAACACAACCCTTGACACAAACGGAAGCGAACCTTAAAAATAAAAATACGATGATTCGTCGGAAGAACACATTTGGACGACTGAATGAAAATGTTACATTTTCTTGCTAAATCAAGAACTACCTTGTTAAATACTCTCTAATCTACTCATAGTGTAGCATTTGGTCGATGACAGGAATGACGCATCACAAAAGTACAGCTCTTTTGAAAGTTGTTTTTCCTCCATTTGCATAAGCATTGGTCTGGATAAATGAAGCAAAACCGATGAAAAAAAACAAAAAAACTTTCAACTCTTGTTCAGGTCACCGTTGATTCATTAAAACGCATCTGATTTTGCGTCCTACATACAAATAAAAGTGTTTTTGTTAAAGTGAAAATCTACATTAATTCATCTATGAGCTACTATATTCCTTAAAACATGATCTCTAGCACAAACTTTTAAAGTGAAAATAATCTAATGACGAGTTAATTTAAGATTACAGGAGGTAGAGCAAAAAGGAGTACAGGCACACGTTTGGTAAAACGGCACGATACTTTTTCCTCTTCCCTTCTTTTTTCCTTCTTTCTTAAAAGTGATCAGGAGACGATCCGAATGCCGAAGTGAGTTTTGAGCTGTTCGAGGAAGATGAAGGTGAGAATCGTGTGAGGAATCAGACGGATACCAGCCGGGACGAGACCCTGGAAAAGAAAGAAAGAAAAAACACGTATTGATCAACCTGCAATTGAGCACAGGAAACAACGACCGGCCGAAGATCAGTGTCAGTGAATAATTCAATTCAATCATTTCTATATTGTAAGGTTGAAATATAATTATTATTTATCACTTATTAAAATGTTTTTAATATTTTCTAAATCAATTAAAAAATGTTAACACATATAGTTTGATATTGTAATTCCAATCATTTATAATACCAACATTTTTGTATTGAATTTAAAAGGCTATGGATTAGAAATTGGTGAATTTGATTGATTTAAACAATGATTATTTAGTGTCACCAGACAATAACATTGCTTTGGAATCTGCCTTCAACGTCACATGATCATCATTGCGTTTGACAGAAATGTCCTCAAGTACTCTTTTGGTATCGTCTGGTGTCACTATCATACCACTGCATTTATTTTTATTACAATTATTAGACTATTTAACTTTGTGTAAAAAAGACCTTTATTTTGAAAATACTCAATATTTTAATTCAATTAACACAAAAACATAACTTATGCTTAACAACAACAACATAAATATTCAAAAAAAAGTTGCCTAATTTTAACTAATACTTTCATGGCACTGATATATTATCAAACAAGTTATATTTTATGACATTAGAGCTAGAGATTTTTTTGTTCAAAGAGTAATACAAAGCTAAACATTTCTTTTACTGGCCACTGGGTGGCGCTCACTGACGAGTGAGAGCAGAGAGTTTAGTGTTGAACAGAGTAAAAATGGATCTAAATTATGCTTATACTTTAATTATTAAGGTAAGGTAAAACTTTATTGACTATACTGAAATTGTAATTATTATGTTTAATAATTGTTAATTGAAGCGTTGGTAGTTACATTATCCATGTTTCTAGCTTCACTATATTTTTTCATACAGTATTTTTTCCCCCTGCACCAACTATTAAAATAGCTAAAGCTTTTTTTTTTTTTTTTAACTTATTTCATTCTCAAAATAAATAGGTCTCAGATAAAAAAGTTTATAAATACACTAATCAAACTATGATCCAGTTGCTTCCTGTGAGCGAACCCGTCCTTCGCTCTTGATAACTGTGTGTGGTTTCCAACCTTGTAGAACGCCATTGGGCCCAACTTAGCGGTTTCTCTCAAGCAGTGTCGGACGCCCTGAAGAAAACACGCGTCAGAAACAGGTGGAGACGAGGACGAAGAAAATGTTCTTACCGTGTATTCTCCCTTCGAGTTCATGAGTCTGGTCTTGACCACGTCCAGCGGCTGACACAGGAACGTGGCGCAGCCTCCCTGCAGTGACAGCGTTAAAGCTTCTGGAAAGACCGACCGGTGATGTCGCTCGTGCTACTTACAGCGATGAAGCTGGAGAGGAAGTGTGTGAAGATGGTGTCGCCCATCAATCCGGTCCCCAGAACCAGCTGCTTGGCCTGGTCGTAACAGGCCAGCTGTAGCACGAGACAGTTTGTTGGATTATTTGCACAAATAATCATGATCTCAAATTATTGGAGCCGCTCTCTCCATGATAAACTGAAACATTGTCATTAGAATATTGAATTTTACATTTTTAAACATTAAGAAATAACATATTTTGATTGAAATGTTGTGGTTCTTTTTTTTTTTTCTTTTTTTAAACAATTTTATGAAAGATTTATATATTGAAAGGTAAAATCTATGATTGAATGCTTAATTCTATTTAACAATTGAATTAAGCATTCAATTGTATTATAGAACAATTCAAATTAATTATATTTAAAGAAATTCAGAATGAACGATTAATACAAATTTCTACACAGATTTTTATTCCAATTAATTCATAAATATGTAAATAAAACATTTATCTAACATTTTACATATACAGAACGTGTTCTTGAATTTATATGTGAGTTTATACATATAATTTAATATTTTTTTAATTAATTATTTTTCCTTTTATACATAGATGGGTGGACTGACTTGTATCTCTTCCCATATTTGAGAAAAAGAACACTCAGAAAAGTATTTACATAATTTTTTTTTTAAATATTCATAAATTAAAATATATATTCGAACTATTGAATTCAATTATTCAATCAAAAACAAATTTAAATTTTCAAGAACTGTAATGACTAAATCCAATTAATGAACCAAATAAACTCAATGCCGGGTTTCATGATCTTAACTGCAGTAATTCAGTTTAGGCACTAGGTGGCGCCAAATATTATAGCGTAAGTTATAGAATAGATGAAGAAAACGTGAACCGTTCGCTTTAGAAGTCATTTTAACAAGAAGGTGAAGAATATAATTTTTTAAAAAATACCTTTTTTACTAAATCAGATTTTCGCTGGAATTGTATACACCTTTATTTATTTATTCATCATTTAACTCAAAATGAAATGCATAATACAAATCTTATTACTCTTTAGTAAAGGTATCGGTAATGAAATTCAACTGGAGAAAAATATTTAAAAAAACAACATTTTAACCGGATTAGAGTGGTTCAAGTCATTCTCTCTAAACTTGTTGTCTCAACACGACTGCGTAGAATCCATTGTTTATTCACAAACAAAAGTTATTGTTAGCTGTAAACAGGTTCTGTAAGAAAACTCGTTACACGTGCAGGCGACTCAACAAAGCCGAGTCATGTGACTTGCCTGACCGATGGTGACCATGGCCCCTCTGCTGGAGGCCATGGAGGCCCCGGAGAAGAGTCTCCGCAGACCCTCTGTCGAGGACAACAAGGGTCAGACACGTGGGACAGGAAGGCAAGTTCAGAAAGCGAGTGTTTACCTTCTCTGAACACTCTGACCAGGCCGTCGACCTGCATGTTTGTAACTGTGAAGATAAAAAACATTTTTTTTTTTTAAATGTATCCTTTGAGATGCTCGACCGTCACTCACTTTCTCCGGAGCTCTGGAGGAAGTTTCATGTCGTTCTGCATCCTGACGTTCACCAAGTCGGCAGGTGTGCCCACAAATCCGCCCGTAACGCCTGTTGATGGAGAGTTTGAATTAGCACAGTTGGCTGGTTTGTGAACCACACGTCAGGAACACACAATGACGACAACACTCAACATGACAGACAACCGCAGCACTCACAGTTTCACCCCGTAACACACCGTAAAACAACGTTTCTTTCAGTTACATCACAGACAACATCTCTTTCACCCCTTTTAGGAGCCAAGGTCTCAAGCAGGCAAGATCCTACACAATTCTATACAACTTTTTTCTTTGCTTTTTTGGTTGTTCTGCAGTGTCTTTTAAGTGTAACCATACCACCACACAGTTAATTTAATGAAAATCCCCAATAAAACAACTATTCTTTGTACTGGGGTGTAAGAAAAACATCAAAAATGAATTTGATTTCCTATTTATTTGGCTTTCAAATTGTATTTTTCTTGTAGTTATTCTTTTGTTTGTATATAAAACAATGCGTGTATAGATTCAACTTTTTTTTTATCAATCATTTTATCAATCAACATGCAAATATTCAGGGCATTTTGTCTCACAAATAAACTACAGGCAAATGGCAGCACAGCTAAAGGAACATGAGAACCTGGTGATTACTGAGGACGAGAGGATACAGCGAGTCCAGCAGCTTTTAAAGTTGATGTTTGGACATATTTTGGTTTGAAAACAAATGAAAGCAGTTATGACTTCGTCAAGAGTCATGTGGTCTGTAAATACTACAACACCAGAGTCAAGTACTGGACAATACTACAAATATATCCTTGTTACTACACTATCACAACACCAGAGTCAATTACTGGACAATACTACACATATATTTGTTAATACACTATCACAACACCAGAGTCAAGTACTCCACAATACTTCACATATAGTCATAGTGTAGTAACAAGCATATATATCATGATATATCCTTGTTACTACACTATCATTATATATCGTACCTTTGCACACAGACTCCTACTTTCTAATATATAGTTTGGGACATTTATTAAGAAACGAAAACATTAAATATTTTGGTAAATCTTGTAAAAAGCAAAATATAAATTCAATAAAAAAAAGATAGTACTACGGGATTCACTCTTCGGTGGGAAATTAATAGAGCGTGTGCGCAGGACGGGAGGAGACGCCTGAAGAAATCCGGAGCCACATGTGGAGACAAAACCTCTTGCGTAATCTGGAGGAATTTCACAGAAGTTCAGCCAAACTCTCCGTTTGAGTCGAACTCGGAATCCAAGATTCCTTGGCTTTAATGCTTTCTTATGCTCTATGATTAATAAAACACTTTGATATTTGAAATCTGCCAAAGATCATGATCGAGAAAAGACACGTGCTGTGTCTCAAATCGCATACTTGCGTGCTCAAAGTTAGTATTTTTAGTGCGTTAGTGCGTCTCAATTCTTAGTATGCGAAATTTAGCCAACAAAACTGAGCATGGTTCGATGGACACTAACCACCCTAAACAGCCACCATCTTAATAACGTTGTAAATGGAAGTTACATCATATATATATATTCATATATATTCATATACTTACAGGTGCATTTTCAGCAGCATTAGAAGGATGACACGTCTTCGCTGCTGATACCAGCTTAAATATCTCGCAAATATTTCGATGCTCATATTTTTTCTTTATTTCTTTTTCCAAAGTTGCAAAACGTGCTGCCAGCAGGTGGCGATAGCGTTCAAACAGCTGGTTTAAACCATCGTTAAATAGTAGTAGAAGAAGAAGCTGTCATGTGATTTCCGGTTAGTGTGTAGCAGCAGAGTTTTATTTGAGACATACTATCTGTGGATAATTTGCGTACTAGTTAGTATGTACACTATACTGATGCATACTAACTTCTAGTATACTAAGAGTAGTATGCGATATTATCATTAACTGAACCTGAATCTTGTTGCCGAAAAATGTAGAATTATCCAATTTTTCTTCCACTCACCTCCGAGTGTGCCGAGCAAGACCTTCTGGTAAAACGGCATCGGACCCTGATTCGCGCTTCCCATCATGTCCCTCACCGTCTCATAGATGGCAAACCTGGTCAGGGAATAAGACATCTGGAAGAAATGATGAAAGAGCGATCGTTTAGAAGACGCTTTCAGACGAGGTTGTGTCTTGAAAAGACGATCCACACTCAAACGTGTCTACCTGTCGACACAGAGAAGCCGACAGTCCATTGTAAAGAGCCAGAACTCCGTCACTCTTCACCACGTGGACAGCCATGCCCACCATCCTCATCTTCACCTCCTGCTGCGTCTGCAGGTGGACCTGAAGTCACAAATCTGTCGGTTAATAAACATTCAAACACGTTCATGAAAAGTAGGAAAAGTATTTCCCGGGTTATTTTCTTAATGATAAGGATGAGTGCGATATTCTGCTGTGTTTTTAATTTGGTAATTTTTTTTAATTTCCTGGTATAGACTGTGATCGATTGACATTTTAGACATGAAATATTTTCTACAAGATTATCTTTATTCTTCTAAAAGTGGGTAACATCACAGAGATTATTTAAAAAGTATAAATAAAAACATATATTGCACAAGGGAGGAAAAAAATATACCAGAATAACTACCAGAATGAGTACTAATTAAGTCCGACAACTCATTTTTATTACGTAATTATGTATCATCATTTAATATTCCTGCGTCACAATTCAAAACAGTTGATTATTTAACTTTTATTTTTACTCATTGCTTTACTTTATTTCCATTCCTGCTCATTTGTTTGTCGTTCTTTGTGACCCAGACCTGAAAATACTTTTTTTTGTTGCATTTATATATTTTATATTTTTTTCTTTTGACAGAAAATTCTACAAAAATAATACATTTTAAATAAATATTTAAGTTGCTCAATTTTCTGCTCTCCCGATTTCAAAATAAAAGTCTGTCATCAAAGGAAGCTTCCGTGTCAGAATGAAAGTTGATGATGGAAAAAAGTCTCTCTCAGACTCTTGATGTAACTCAGGGACCGACATGTGCACATGTGTAGAATGGTTGCAACATATTTACCTTCATGCATGTGTGAGCCTTGACACAGTGGTCAGAGATTCATTTAATGTGACCTTTGACCTCCTTTTAAATGCTTCCCATTTATATATACATATAAATAAATATCCCAAATTAACCTCGACAATGCAGAAAGTGTGTTACTAAGAAAACTTGTTTAGAGCAATGTTTTACAGAAGAATTGCTTTTATTTTATATTAAAAAAAATTGTATTGAAACTCAACTACATGCTAAGAAAGAAACGCTAATTTATGCTGCGTGCAAATGTAAGCTTATAGCAATCCATGTTGCCACATAGGTCAGAAATACACAACATTTAAATATATATATATATATATATTAAAAATAATGTTTGTTATATTTAGTAGGATATAGTGGGAAAAACGTATAGTATTTGGATAACCTTCTGTTAACTAACTAATAACTCATTGTAAGTTTACTTTGTCTGTCAAAGACCAATAAAAGTTCTAGAGATCAACTCTGTTTAAGTTTGGGATTTTCTCACCGGGGGATGGGAGATAAGCAACTGTTTGGCAATAAGTTCTACGCACAACAGCAGTTAGTCCCAACACGTCAACACTCACTGGTATTTATACAGCTCAACTGTTCAGCTGGAAGGACACAAGGCAGTCCTGCTGCAACCATTACTTTTGTTCTGGCGTCAAACGACTCCTTAAAAAGTGCTGAATCACTGCCCGACAGTTATTAAATAAACTTTACACTCTGACCAGAGACAATGGGATAATGATTTATTCCATATTGAGGTGTAAAACACTCACAGAAACACGACTTTCCAGAGTTATGTCATTGATTGACCTTTATAGGAAAGTATTTTGACAAAGAGTGACAGTTTGACGAGCCACATATATATATATATAGTTCAAACACTGACTCTCCCGGCATACTCCCAATAGATAGAATAAAGCTCCATCTATACTCCCAATAGATAGAATAAAGTTCCATCTATACTCCCAATAGATAGAACTTTATTCTATCTAAACTCCCTATAGATAGAATAAAGTTCTATCTATACTCCCAATAGATAGAATAAAGTTCTATCTAAACTCCCAATAGATAGAATGAAGTTCTATCTATACTCCCAATAGATAGAATAAAGTTCCATCTATACTCCCAATAGATAGAATAAAGTTCTATCTATACTCCCAATAGATAGAACTTTATTCTATCTAAACTTCCAATAGATAGAATGAAGTTCTGTCTATACTCCCAATAGATAGAATAAAGTTCTATCTATACTCCCAATCCAAAACCTATTCAACATTTTACTTAAGAATGTAGGCAAAATAAGAATTTTAGTTAAAGACAAAAATGATATAAAGATTGTTTAGGTATAGACAAACATTCGTTTACAATTTAATTTTGAGGGCTTAGACTTTCAAGTCCATTAATGATGAATTTGTTTTAAACACTTACGTTTTCAAAACTATTCTCACCGTTGAGGTGTTTAATTTAAAAGACTCTCAGATTCCAGGTCTCAGAAACTGATGGAAGTCGTTTCTTAATGTTAATCATCTATCAGAAGGTGGGAATGTTTAACCAACATTGGAAGTATATTGAAGCAAATAACTGATAAAAGATCATTTACTATTTGGTGAGAGGAAGTCAAAGCAATCTGCACAATTCTAGAAGAAACAATTGTAAGTATAAACTTTAGAGAAGGCTGCGTATCGCTCGATAAAAAATATCACGTGTCGGCACCAAAACTTGTCACCGAAAAGATAAGGATTGTTTTATTGTTAGTACTCTGCATTACCCAAACATTTTGGCCGGTGCCTCAAAAGTTCTACACCCAGCCCTAACATTAGGTGTAAAAAAAAAATATCGCTACACTTCAGTATTGCAATATTTTTTCATGATACCGTAACAATATTCAACAGCACCATATCAATTTTTTTTAATGAACAATTACCACGCAAATATTTACTCTTTTGAAATACAAATATAAATTCATCTGTTTGAATCCAGTAAGTTGAAGTTAAACATGTAACAGAACCCGATATATCGTTGTTCCAACTGTACCGCAATACACTGCATCGTTGCCCTTGTTCGTATCGCCAGTTTCTTTCCGATACACACCACTATTGTGTATTATTCCATGCAACAATGTCTTGCTGGTCTCATGATATGAACAAAGTATTCATTGTGAAAAACTGCATTTTAAAAGGGACTTCATGCTTCAGATCTCTAGTATTTATCAAATTATACTACAACTCATTTGGCATGAAATCTGAATTATTTATTTGCTATAAAATCCAGTTTTTTAGTTGTTTTTTTTTACAAAAATGTTCTCCTAAAGCAAAAGTGAAGCATGTGCTGACTACTTCTTAAACAGTCCACATGACTTCCTGATTGCCAGCTGTCATGATTCGGGTCATGTGGTTCTGGCACTGATAGAATCAGGAAACGGACTGAAGTGACGACAAAAAAATGACAAACACATGGACACACACCACGTCTGAAGAGACTCAGGTTTTAGATCAGTAAATTGACCGTTTCATTATCCTGTCAAATTTTTGATTAACTTTAGATTAAACTGTGAGGGACGTTCAGTCATGCGACTGTCCTGCAAGTTCATTTGTAAAGCATGCGTTTATTCAGGTTTTAGGGCTGGACTAATGTTAAACAGATGTGCTTTAGACATACAAGTATTTTTGTCCATTTTCTGAAAGATAAATTACATTTTCAACATCTGGAAGTAAATAAACATCATAATAAGTTTGTAAATGAAATACATGTGTATATATACAATTTAGTGTTTATACTTTAATCAATTAAAATGACTCTAAAACAAAGGATTTATAAATCAAACCCAGAATGTACTACTTTAAATCTTTTTATTTCTTTATTCTGCATGTTATGGTTCTGAGCGACACTGACAAACAAGCTTTTTAGATCAAAAATATAACGTAAATTTAGTCTCACTCCCTCTCAGTGAACTCACAACCACAGCTGCACATCATTACGTTCATGAAAGTCTCATTTTCCACCTTTTCTTTAAAACACACAAATCCCTTCAATAATGACATATGAGTGTAAAGCTGCAGTTCTCTGTCCTACATGTAGTTTTTGAATAAACCGAATGTTGAAATCTGTTCATTTAAGAGTCGATTGTACTGTCAATGACACACATTAGTGCATCAAAACGACCGTAGAGAAGGAAAGATAAATGTAACCAACAGCTTAAGTCGTTGGAGGTCATTGAGATGTCACCAATTAAATATTTACCAGACCAGTCCAGGTAGACTCAGGAACAGGTTTAGGGATTTTACAAATCCCACTTTAAGAAGAAGCATTTTTATGGAAGTATATCAGTGACATCGGAATGGTTGAATTAAAATTGTTGACATTTTTATTGACTACTTTTTACAATTGATTTCAATATTATCTTTTTATTTCCTTTTTACTTATTAATTTAATAGTGTATATTGAAAGGAGACCCTGGATGAAGAGAAGGTTGTTGCAGAAATTATCATTATTTTTTAAATAAACATTTTTTAAATTATATATTTTCTACTCCGAGTTGGACACTTGAAGCAAAACAATCCAAACAAATCTAAGCAAAACAATGTAAATACATTTTCTTTAGTAGCCTCTTAAATTCAATATTAAACATGTTAAATTCATTTTCTTTCCATAAATATTTTTTTTAATTATATATCTATACAGTGAGTTTGACACTTGAAGCAAAACCATCTAAATACATTTTCTTTAGTAGCCTCTTAAATTCAATATTAAACATGTTAAATTCATTTTCTTTCCATAAATATTTTTTTTAATTATATATCTATACAGTGAGTTTGACACTTGTAGCAAAACCATCTAAATACATTTTCTTTAGTAGCCTCTTAAATTCAATATTAAACATGTTAAATTCATATTCTTTCCATAAATTTTTTTTTAAATTATATATCTATACAGTGAGTTTGACACTTGTAGCAAAACCATCTAAATACAGTTTCTTTAGTAGCCTCTTAAATTCAATATTAAACATTTTAAATTCATATTCTTTCCATAAATATTTTTTTTAATTATATATCTATACAGTGAGTTTGACACTTGTAGCAAAACCATCTAAATACATGTTCTTTAGTAGCCTCTTAAATTCAATATTAAACATGTTAAATTCATATTCTTTCCATAAATATTTTTTTTAATTATATATCTATACAGTGAGTTTGACACTTGTAGCAAAACCATCTAAATACATTTTCTTTAGTAGCCTCTTAAATTCAATATGAAACATGTTAGATTCATATTTTTTTCAATAAATATTTTTTAAATTATATATTTTCTACACCGTGTTGGACACTTGAAGTAAAACAATCTAATAACATTTTCTTTAGTAGCCTCTTAAATTCAATATTAAAAATGTTAAAATCAACTCTTCGACCTTCGATGGCATCGATATACTTCCACATATTTGTGGATATTGATCGTGAAGAGAGAAACTTCTAAGAGAGTACTTGTGAGATATTGTTGTTCACACATGTTCACACATGTTCACACATGTTCACACATGTTCACACAAGTGTGTCGCAGAAACTACAGTTGCACACAGACTCAGAGCCAGAAGAGCGTCTGCAGCTGCACAGGCCCGGCTCACCTTCACCAGGTCCAGAGGATGAGTGCAGCAAGCGGCTCCGCACGACGCCAGACCCCCGAAGTACCAGCGCGACATCCGTTTCTCAGTCATGGCTCCTTTCCAGCGGCTCCTTCCTCCCTGCACTGAACTGAACTCGCCTGGCTAGTGGGCAACTCTGGATCCGGACCTGGGACTTTGTGCTCCAGCTGCTGTGCGCGCGACACCCCTCCTCGCCATATCATGTGTGCGTGCTCACGTGAACGCGCGTCTCCGTCAACAGAAACTAGATCAGCCAATTGTCGGCGTGCACGGAGGAGCTGCCCGTCCTGCCCCAGATCCAAAGGTCGTCTCGGGGCTACAGAAAGCAGGCTAACCGCGACCCCACGGACACTGCACGTCCTCCACTGGAATCCCCGCACGTTGCACTTAAAGAGACACGAGATTATTTCCACGCATCCGTAAGGCTGGGCAGACCGGAAGAGCGCGCTGTGTCTTTAAGAAGACCCGGACATTTCTAACTGTAACACCGATGTGTCTTAAGTACCTTTTTTTAAACAATCATTTTAATTCAAAGTTCGAAAACGAGTATATGTGTTACTATTTACTATTTTATATATTCCTAGGTTTTATAAGTAAAATATAAACAAATGTATGTTGGGAATCTTGGTCCATTACATGATTATTATTCTTAGTTTAGCAATTTTAACCATTATTCGTTCAAAGAAAAAACACATTAATATACTTCTGCAGCGAGTGCGGTTGTTTTATTGTTATTTACACGTTTATTTGTATTCAAACTTTTTTTTGTTAAGCTGTTGCGATCGCCCTCTGTTGGAGACTTAAACTTAAATAATAAAAATAATACCTTTTAATTTAAAAGCGCCTTTCTGCCTATCGCACTGAAGGTTTACATTATTAATGACATTGTTTTAATGTATTTATTTCACAATTTTACTAGAGATTGTTAGTTTAATAACTGAATACTATGTTTATTGTTTTTCAAACTTGAAAAAGGACACAGACAAACACATATAACAACACAATCATTGTTTTCCGGGGTTAAAAAAATGTGTAGAAATAACTGCAAAACAGTTACAAATAAATAAACAAAAGTAAGAGTAGACCATGAACTATTCCAGTTATGTCTAAAGGTCCATGGTAACACAGGTCAACGAAATGTGAAAAGTAACTTGATTATATTAAAAAAACAAAACAATAATGGATGATAAAGCATTAATAAATGTCAGAAGAACTTTATTAAATAAATATTAACTTTTTCGAAAAAAAAACAACATGTTGAAACAACACAGCAAAGGGAGAATATACAACTGAAGCTTCTTATTTACAAATGTTATTAAGTCGAGCTTAATAAATTAATCACACACGTGTTAATGAGTTGATGAATAAATAAATAATCCACAAGAACACATATTGGCGGTCACCACATTGTGTCCTTCAGTACACAGACCTCCTATATACACACACACACACACACACACACACACACACACAATGGAATTTGCCAGAAGTAAATGACACGCATTAATAAACATGTAAACAGAGATTATTCCCCCACAATCCATGTCAACACCCACAACTATAGGATCTTATCAGTCCATCATTGTTATTCAACAAAAGACTGTTTTATAAATCAATGATGTTATGATATATATCAACTGTAACATAAAGGGACAAACTTTTTTTTTTCAGAAGGTTGTGTTTTTTAACAAGTTTTACTTGTTGGTTACTAAGCTAGTCGACAACAATGCTAGTTGCAGTCGTTCTGATCTGAAATGTAACAACCTGGACAATTTATCTTTGTATATACAATGAAAAAACAATCTTATAATTTCCAATATCAAATTATATTATATTTCCAATACTTGTTTTTTGGAAATACTTTTTGAATTCTAATATCAATTGGAGGCATATTGCTTGATCTGTTCTATGAAAAATTGAAATCTGTTTATTCATTTGAATTGTAATTTTTTGGAAATTCCCAATTGAAAAATAAACCTATGCTTTCTAATTTCCACCGTTTGCAATAAATGTATAATTTATATCTTAAATGGACAATAAATATCAATTGATCTTCTCTATAAAAATGCCACCTGTCACAATAAAAATAAAACATCAGTTAACTAATTATAATGTAATTATTTTGAAGGGAATGCGTGTCTCAAAATGTCTCGCTGGTTCCACCTATTTCCTTGAACAACTGGACAAAATACTTGTTTTGTTTAACTCTTTTTCTACAGATTCTTATACTTTTAAGATGTTTTTGTTTGTGTCAGCAGGTTTTGTGCTCATATTCCTTCTCATCGTGAACCAGTTATATGTGGAAAAACATGCATTAAGATGAATCTATTAATTGAAAAACAATAATTTTATGTCAGTGTTGAGGAAACCAAACATAAGGAAACTACACAAATGATTTCTCAGATGGCTTCACGTCTCCTGTTGCTGCTGCTGAGCCTGGGTTGTCTTTGACAACTCTGCTAAATCCGGGGAGAGCTTTGCCCCCTGCTGGTGTGGAGCCTATAAACAGAAGAGCGCCACCTAGGAGGAGAAGCACGCTGGCCGCCCAGCCCAGGTACAAGGCCGGGCCCAACTCTCTCTTGAGCGGCGCTGCCACGTTGGGGTCATAAAAGTCCCTGACGATGGCGTAGGCGGTCCAACTGATCGGTATCATGTAGGTAAATCCAGCCACCATGTAGAGAATCGCTGATATTCGGGCCAGCTGAGCCTTCATGGCCTGCTTAGCGGCCCCCATGCAGTGGGTGCATTTGGCCCCCAGCACGCCAAAGAGGAGAGCCAGGAGACAGAGCATCAGGGCGAGGACGGTTAGACAGCGGGAGGCCTGGGCGTAAGTGGACAGAGCCAGGGTAGAGTCGTAGCTCTTGCACTGGATGTGGCCGGTGGTCTGAGACAAGCAGTTCATCCAAAGTCCTTCCCACAGAACCTGAGCGATCACCAGCTCGCCGCCGACGAACGCAGACACTCGCCAAAGAGGGGCCGCACACACCAGCGCCCCGCACACCCAACCGAGCACGGCCAGCACCAAGCCCATCATCTGGAGACCCGTGGAAGCCATGGAGGACGTTCCCCTGGAGGTTTTCAACTCTGAGTGGACGGTTGAGTATGAGGCGTGGAGTGAAGCTTCAGATGATCAACTTCTGTGGTCACTGCACAAGAGATGGGTCAATTACAGTTGATTTACGTTACATATGGCTAATTCAATGTAAATGAAAATAAAACTTTTCTCAGATATTTTAAGGTTTTAAAAAATATAGTCATCTAATCCATTCATTTCAGTTCATTAGTTAATCTCTCCAAACAGCACTTGTTTTATTCAAAACTAAATTGGGAAACTATTGGTGTTTCATCGACTGAAAAGTAATTTGAATACAGCATCTTAAACTTTATTGAAAATTTGGTTGACTAAAGGGAAACTGAAAATGTAACCAATTAAGATATTAACAAGTACATGTTTGGCCCAAATTCGTATATTTGATTTATTTATAATAGAGATAGAAAATCACCACTAGATGCCGCTGTTTCACAGTGCAGACCTCAAATTCCGAGCCCACTTACTCTACTGGATCTACACGTCATCGCACGTCAACATAATTATTATTACTATTATTATTATTATGAATTACAGTAATAATAATATTATTTATACATGTTTATTGGTATATATGCATAAGCTCTTCGTTTGTTTAAGTCAATCATGTTCAATTTTGTTTTATTGGTAGATTCGTATAACTTAATTTCTGCTCTACTTTAATAAACTTACTAAAAAGCTTCAAAGATCGTCAGAAGAATTAAATAAATTGATCCTGATGTTGAAAATATCCTTAAATACTTCCTTATCCTTAAATTTAAAAAATATATATACTTAAAATCTGTTTAAGATTCAATATTTCTAAAATGTACAACGTAAACAATACAACTTCCTCAAATATTAAACCGTCAGTCTGTGTTAATACATCTATAATTAGTTACTCCTCATCACAATTTGAATCGTAAAAGTATCTTAAATATGTCTCTTGAACATACTGTAGATGAAATGCAGTTACTTTGTCATCAAACAAATAAATCACAAATAAAGTTAATTATAAACCTTACATGCACATTTTGTGTTTCATAATTTGGTTTTATATACAAATATGTATCACTCACCAGAAAGCACTCGTGTCCATGGATGTTGTGTGTCTGTGTTGTATGCAGCTCTATCACAGGACTGCTTGTTGTCGTGAGCTCATACGCTGTTGTGTAGGCGGGCAGCAGCGTGCAAAACTGCATACTAAACACACACAAACACTTACACACACAGATTGATATGCCAAAAATGATAACACAATGACACTTTGTTGTAGACGATTCCAACTGTAGAAGACTCTTGCGTGATGGTTGTTTTTTATTTGTGTTACACTTGTTTATTGACACGTCTTTCACCTTAGCTTTCACTATTCTTACGTTACTTTTAGCTCTGCGATTTTTTTCTACTGATATATTGTCTTTAAAATGTTTTGACATTGAATTCAATGTGATATCTATAGCGACGAGTCATGATTCAGTTTTCACTTATTTCCCGTCTGGAAAGAATTCCTCACACCTTGCAGACAAAGGAACACAGAGTTAAAGTTTTGTATTCACCTGTGCTGTGTCAAATCACATACTTCTCATAGTATATTAGAAGCTAGTATGCATCAGGATAGTGTACGTACTAACTAGTATGCAAATTCTCAACAGATAGTATGTCTCAAGTCAAACACTGCTGCTACACACTAACAGGAAATGACGCGACAGCTTCTTCTTCTCCTACTATTTAACGATGGTTGCAACCAGCTGTTTGAACGCTATCGACACCTGCTGGCAGCACGTTTTGCAAGTTTGGAAAAAGAAATAAAGAAAAAATATGAGAATCTAAATATTCGCGAGATATTTAAGCTGGTATCAGCAGCGAAGACTCATCCTCCTACTGCTGCTGAAAATGCACCTGTAAGTATATGAATATATATGCATTTATATATGACGTAACTTCAGTTTAAACGTCATTAAGTTGGCGGCCGTTTAGGGTGGTTAGTGTCCATCGAAGCATACTCAGTTTTGTGGGTGTTTTAGTACGCCAATTTAGTGTGCATGGCGCACCAAATTTCGCATACTAAGAATTGAGACGCACTTGTGCACTAAAGATACTAACTTTGAGTACGCTAGTATGCGATTTGGGACACAGCATTGTATTTTTAACGATCGTCTAGTTGACAAAATATGTGGTGTAGTTCCCCTCCTAAACCATGAGATGGCGGCAAAACACACCAATTCCCGGTCCTGAAATATTTTCAAGTTTCTTTTTCCTGGAAAGTTTTTTTTACTTTACGTTACGTTTTATTTCTATTGCCTCATTCCTATAATGCTAGAAGATGGATCGAGCAGAACGTAAGTCACCCTGTCGTTTTGTTTTTCTTGTTTGCTAATTAAAAAAAAACAACCGTATCTTTTGTGTACAGCTTTGGAATTCCGCAGAGATCTCAGGATAGTCCTGCTGGGGAAGACTGGTTCAGGAAAGAATGCAACAGGAAACACCATCATTGGAAAAGATAGTTTCCTTGCTGAGAAAAGTCCATCTTCTGTGACGACAAAAAGCAGAAAAGAGTAGTGACATAATGACAACAGGAGCATCAGTGTCATTGACACCCCGGGCATGTTTGACACCTCCATGAACCAACAGGACTTGGATAAAGAAATCGAGGCCTGCATCATGATGTCCTCGTGCTCAGTACCGCCGTACGATTCACTGAAGAGGAGAAGGAGGTTTTCAGCTGGATCAAGAAAAACTTTGGAGCAGACGCCGGCCAATACACTCTTGCTGTGGAGATAGTGTTGAAGGCTCGATGGAAACCTATATCGGCAAAAATAAAGACCTGCAGGAGGTCGTCAACAATTGTAAAGCCGGATCTACAGTGTTTGACAACAAAAACATGCGGAATCGTACTCAGATGAATGATCTGACTGAAAAGATTGATCAGATAGTGGAGAGAAACGGGGGTCCTTACAACAGCACCAAATATGAAGAGGCCCAGAAGAAGTTGAAATCACAGGAGTTGTGGGGGAAAGTCGGAGAATGTGTCGAAAAAGGAGGGATTGAATTAGTGAAGGCAGCAGTTTTAACAACTGCGGCTCCAATCCCAGGTGCTGGAGTAGCTGCAACACTAGAAGAAATTGGAATTGGAAGTGACTTATTCTTATCTAGTGGTGCAGCTACTGCAGCAATAGATGGATGAAACCTAAAACAAGAAGCGATGAAGAGAAATAAGCACTGTTCCAAAGACCAAAGAAACATCATCTTAATTTTGTTTTTCTAATTGAATTTAAAAGCTGATACCACTTGAAGCAACGTTTGACATTTATTGACATTTATGACTTGAAAAAGTTCCTGTGATATCATATGTATTTGTAATACTTTAGTACTTCTAGTAATTAACCTTGCGGGGGGTTTATTTAGTTTTTCCTTACCATAATGACTTTATTTCAAAGGTTTTCATTGTATTTCATCACTTTGAATTGTCCTGTTGCTGATTCATGCTAAACAAATAAATAATGGTACAATGTCGAGGGTGTTGTAGATAAAGTTAGTCTGGTTATACAGGCATGTTTTTGTGCAGCATTTATGACCTTCACATTAACAAATGGCAGCCGAACACAAAACATTCCCAGAACTAAAGCGAAAGAGAAGAAGAACAGATAAGAAGGTCAAGGTCTCTTTCTTTTTCTCCACCACGCAACATGATACAATCAGAAGCAACATGAACCAGGTCTTAAATTCCCTAAGGGGTCACATTATATACTGTGAATGCTTTCAGGGACTGTTGAGCAGAAAAAAAGAAGAAGGGAACAAAAACTTTAAATAATGAATAAATAAAAAAGGACCTTTAGTGTTCTATATTATTTCAGCTTTGTTATTTTCTTTAAATACTCCAGAGGGAAACAAATCCATTTGTGATATATTTTAACATTGAAAATAAATATAAAACATGCCTAAAGATCTTGTAATACAATTGTTAGATATTAAATAAAACATTTATACAGTTTTATAGTTATTATATAGTTTTGACCCATGCCTCATAACAACCACAAAAAACTCCAATAAATGTATTTCAGAAAGCAGAAGAGTCTCGATAAAAAGGCACGACAGTTGGAAGATGAAAATGGAAACAGAAACTCAGTGTTTGGTCTGGTTTGTTATGAACAGAAACGCTTAACAAGATTTTGTACTTGTGTTTACTCTATTTTACGATACACAACTTGCATTAGATATATTTGATTAACAATGCATTTAATTTAAGTTGCGAGTGATTCAGAGAATCTGACGCAAGTGTAACATAGTGAAGGAGTGTAACTGCTTTCACTAAAATAAGGTAACAGTGCCACCTACTGTTTATATATAACATTTATATTGTAAGGGACTGCTTCAAATCAGACGATTGTCAGGATGAGGAATATAATAGATAGAAAAAAATTATTGGATACGCAGTTTTATAATTTGCCTACAAGATGAAAACATTAACCATTAACGTTTTTTATTCCAATCTATTCTGTATATTAAAAATATTTATTTTTACTGATGACAAACGAATGAAGGTTATTTTTGTAGGAAAGTAGGATTGTTTAGTCAATTTTAACTTCAGTTATATTCTGTGGTAAAATAAACATGACAATAGTGTAACTGAAACCTATTAAAAACATTAAAAAAAAAAATAAAAAAAACACTATGTACATAAACTGCCACAACATCAAATAAAAAATACGACAGGTTATTTGTGAATAGTTTGATCCATTTTAATGTTACATTTATGAGAATATCATCATTACATGATCATTAACGTCTAGATTCTATATAAGCAGCTGATGCTCGCAAAATTGTTTCTCATCTTCATCTTAATAACCGCAAAACTTAAACATTTCGTGAAACTTCACCACTAAATGTGTGACCACGCCCCCCTAAGCGACCCCTCCACAAACTCAGCCTTTCATTGGAGGAAAGGTTTAAGAGCGAGTGAGATAGAACCGCCCTCTTCTCACGGATATATAAAGAGAATGTCCGCCTTTAACAAGCAGATATCGAACTTTCTTCGTCAGTATCAACAACCATGAGCGGCAGAGGCAAAACCGGCGGCAAGTCCCGCGCTAAGGCCAAGTCCCGTTCTTCCAGAGCTGGACTCCAGTTCCCAGTCGGTCGTGTCCACAGACTGCTGAGGAAGGGAAACTACGCTCAGCGTGTCGGCGCTGGTGCTCCCGTCTACCTGGCAGCTGTGCTGGAGTATCTGACCGCTGAGATCCTGGAGTTGGCTGGAAACGCCGCCCGCGACAACAAGAAGACCAGAATCATCCCGCGTCACCTGCAGCTGGCTGTCCGCAACGACGAGGAGCTCAACAAGCTGCTCGGAGGAGTGACCATCGCTCAGGGTGGAGTGTTGCCCAACATCCAGGCAGTCCTGCTGCCCAAGAAGACCGAGAAGGCGGCCAAGAAATAAGTGCAACAACATCCTTGAAACTCAACGGTTCTTTTCAGAGCCACACACGTCAACTATAGAGTCAGTCGTTGTTCGTAACATTTGTTTTATTTAGTGCATTAACGAACTTTAACCACTTCAAGGGCAAAGACAAATATTCCTCTAATATCCATGATTGATTAACTGCCAGACCAGTGTCCAGCAACATTGTATCGTGTTTAGGACACGAATAAAACTCGGTTTCATCAATTCATTATGATTCTCAAATACGGTTCTCATTTCTTTATGGAGGGTTTTATTTACACTGTTCAAAACGAGTTTTATAGGACATTTTAAATGAGATGAACTATATGGCGGACCTCGTTATATCAACCACGAATCATTCATTAGTAAACATTAATATACATTTTTATATGTATCGTTTATTTATTCCTAATGTGTCCTCTTTACTGCCGGGCCACAAACTGTAAAAGTATCATGTTCTGTTCTATGTTAATCTTTGTATCCTTTGTCTTTGTTACTTTATATGTTCTTTATCTTTAGACTTGGATTGATCTTGTTCTCTTTATTTCTCTTTGTTCTTGTTTTTTTTTTTTAATGAAAAATTGCTGTATTTGCTGTGGATAATTGGAAAAAAACAAGGAGGAAGGAGACCCTGAGGGATCAATAAAGTTCTACCTAAAACCACTCGATACACAAATAATATACAATTATAATGCGTTGATTTGCATAATCTGAGGCAGTTAAGGAGAACAATTAT
>JACEEU010000744.1:5596602-5624102 GCA_016630915.1 Callionymus lyra | reverse complement strand
TTCTCAGGTGCGAAGACGTCCCTTTAGACCAGGATCAAGATTTTACCGTCAACGTTGTGTTTTGGGATGAATAACAAAAAAACTCTCACACTGGAATTTTAAAATCAGAGAAGTTTCTATCGCAGGTATGTTAGTCATGTCTTGTGTTTTAGTGTGTGTGAGAATTTCTCAAAAAGAGACACAAACCATGTGTATTTCGATCCGCAAACAGGACGAAAACTAATCTGAACGAAAAAAAAATTGTCAAAGTAAAAACGGGAGGTCCGATGAGAAGGTTCTGTATTAAACTCTTCTTGCAAGTAAAATCATAGCGACTTCAAACCAACTCAGTTCGCTGATGTCGTATGATATTGTTTAAGTTCAAACACAAATTTTGCTACTTTATTTCAGTATCTATTTACTTTTTGAAATCAATATTAAAGAAATTCTCGATTCTTTTTGCAGCATTTTTGCCTCTTTATTTTGATAACAATTGAGTTACTCACACCTGCTCAACTTATAATTATACGAAACAAAAACAAAGTAAACAAAGAGGGCAGCGACAAGTCAACATGTGTGGAATCATATTTTAGGGGTTAATCATTTTCTTTATCCATATTGTGCAGCTTTTATTTTTGTTTTATTTTGTACACTCACTTCCTGTTCTTGTCCCCCGTTGTGACCAGTTTGAAAGATCAATCACATGTTATTTTCTCCTCCGTGGATTTTTGTTGTTATTTGGATCTTTAGTTTTTTCCCCAGTGCTTAGTTTGTTTTAGTGTATTCACAAGTGTGTTCCAGGTTCCATTTCCACACACACAAACACACACAGACAAACAAACACAAACACATACAGACACACAAACACAGTCACACACAGATAAACACACACGGACAAACAGACTTACTCACGCAGACTAAGGCAGAGAAATACACACAGACACCCTCACACTCACACACAATTATATGCAGAGAAACACATGCAGACACACAAACACACACACTCAAACACACAGACAAACGGACTCACACACACTGACAAAAGCAGAGAAACACACACAGACACAAAAACACACACATACACACGGACAAACAGACTCACACACACAGACAAACACATATAGTCATATGGAGAGAAACACATGCAGACTTACAAACACACACATACACACAGACAGAATGACTCACGCACACAAACAAACAGACTGACAAACAGACAAAAACCCACTGACGGTCACACAAACACAGACAGACAAACGCAAACACAGACAAACACACACAAATACAGTGACACACAGATAAACACAGAGAAACACACACAAACAGACACACACACAGACAAACCGACTCATACACACAGACAAAAGCAGAGAAACATACACAGAAACACAAACACAGACACACACTCACACACACAGACAAACCAGACACACACCCGCAGAGAAACACACACATGCAAACATGGTAACACACACAGACACAAACATAGATGCACATAAACACACACAGATCGAGACATATTGGACGAGATACGACTCGTCCCTTCAAGTCCCTTCAAGTCCCTTTAAGTCCCTTTAAGTCCCTTTAAGTCCCTTTAAGTCCATACACGACTCTTTGTCATAACGACCAGAGACAAGTTCAACGATCCACTGAGGAACAGTACAGCTCCACATACAGGCCGGCCAGGTGAACTGCACGTTACGACTCTCGGCAAAAGAATTGTTTTCTCGTGGACGACGAGAGTTAAAGTAAAAAAGTTCATCAACTTGTCACGTGATTCGCTGAAGAGGCTCAAACACACTCAGTTGGTGTTCGTCTAAAGTTGAGGAACAATCGCTGGACATGATGGAAGTCAGCGGCTCGTTCAGGATCAAACTATTTGCGGTGCTTGACATGTGAAATGGTTTTGGTGCTCTCGACGTGGAGAGCCGTGAGTGCTTCTTTCACTTCCCTCCTCCATCTGTCCGGCGTGGAGTAGCTTCCATTACTCCACGCCATGACAAAGAGACGCTGACAGACGCTCCTAATCCTGTCGGACGGCGTTCACAGCGACGGAGGTCAGACTCTCGGAGACACTGAGCTCTGAGCGACTACACACCCGTGGAGAGAAAACAACAACCACGATCAGAGGAGGTGTGTAACCCTTCGCTGCACTATTGTTGTGTTGCTGTCTTTTACGAGAGGTTGTTGCCACGGCGACGCACTTGTTTACATCGCGAGAGACCGTAGGAAGAAGTCGACAGACCCGCACACCAACACATGTACACACTTAGACATACACACATGCGCAGACATACACACACACACAAACAGACTTAGACAGACACAAACATAGTTAGACACACACAGACACATGCCAACACTTAGGCACGCACAAATGCGCAGACATAGACACACACACAAACAGACTTAGAAACACACAAACACATGCACACACTTAGGCACGCACACATGTGCAGACATAGACACACACACAAACAGACTTAGACACACACAAACACATGCACACACTTAGGCACGCACAAATGCGCAGACATAGACACAGACACAAACAGACTTAGACACAAGAACACATGCACACAATAAGGCACGCACACCTGCCCACACATAGACACACATACTTAGACACACAAAAAAATGCACACACAAACACAGATACACACACAAACACACTTAGACCCACACACACTTAACACAAACAAACACATGCACACAAGGACATACACAGACATTCACTCACACTCACACACACACACACACACAGACAAATGCAGAGAAACACACACACAGACTCATATTCACACACACAGACACAAACACAGTCATAAACACACACAAATATAAAAACACTCGCAACAAACTAATTAAGACACATACAGACAAAAACAAAGATTCACACAAAAACAAAAACACATGCATAAAAACACAGATGCACACAGACACAAAAACACAAATGCGCTCAAACACAGAAACACAAATGCGCACAAACACAGATCCACAAAAACACAGATGCGCACGGACAAAAAAACACAAATGCACACAAACACAGATCCACAGATACACAGATGCGCACAGACACAAAAACACAGATGCCCACAAATGCACAGATGCCCCAAAACACACACAAATGTAAAAACTCAAAACAGAAAAAAACACAGATGCGCACAAACACGGAAACACAGATTTGCACAAACAAAAAAACACAGATGCGCACAAACACAAAAACACAGATGCGCACAAACACGGAAACACAAATGCGCACAGACACAAAAACACAAATGCGCACAAACACAAAAACACAGATGCACACAAAAACAAAAACATAGATGTGCACAAACACAAAAGCACAGATGCGCAAAAACACAGATGCGCACAAAAACATAGATGTGCACAAACACAAAAACACAGATGCGCACAAACACAAAAACACAGATGTGCACAAACACAAAAACACAGATGCGCACAAACACAAAAACACAGATGCGCAAAAACACAGATGCGCAAAAACACAAATGCGCACAAACACAAAAACAAAGATGCGCACAAACACAAATGCGCACAAACATAAAAACACAGATGCACACAAACACAAAAACATAGATGCACACAAACACAAAAGCACAGATGCGCAAAAACACAGATGCGCACAAATACATAGATGCGCACAAACACAAAAACACAGATGCGCAAAAACACAAATCCGCACAAACACAAAAACACAGATGCACACAAACACAAATGTGCACAAACATAAAAACACAGATGTGCACAAACACAAAAACACAGATGCGCATAAACACAAAAACACAGATGCACACAAACACAAAAACAGATGCACAAACAACAGATGCGCAAACACAAATGCGCACAAAACACAAAGACCCATCCCCACAAAATAAACAGAAGTAGATCAACAAAAAAAAACAAGATGTTCTACAAACACAAAAGCACAGATGCGCAAAAACACAGATGCGCACAAATACATAGATGCGCACAAACACAAAAACACAGATGCGCAAAAACACAAAAACACAATGTGCACAAACACAAAAACACAGATGCGCACAAAAAAAAAAAAAAAACAAAAAAAAAAAAAAAAAAACACACCAGCAAACACAAAAACACAGATGCGCACCAAACACAAATGCGCACAAACATAAAAACACAGATGTGCAAAAACACAAAAACACAGATGCGCAAAAACACAAATGAGCACAAACACAGATGCGCATAAACACAAAAACACAGATGCACACAAACACAAAAAACAGATGCGCACAAACACAAAAACACAGATGCACACAAACACAAAAAACAGATGCGCACAAACACAAAAACACAGATGCGCACAAACACAAATGCGCACAAACACAAATGCGCACAAAAACACAAATGCGCACAAACACAAAGACCCATCCCCACACATAAACAGAAGTTTATTGATCTGATTTTGAATATATGAACTAGTTGTTCTTGACATGGACGTGGACGCGGCGTCGTGCTCGCACACCTGTCGTGCTCGCACACCTGTCGTGCTCGCGCACACCTGTCGTGCTCGCACACCTGTCGTGCTCGCGCACACCTGTCGTGCTCGCGCACACCTGTCGTGCTCGCACACCTGTCGTGCTCGCGCACACCTGTCGTGCTCGCACACACCTGTCGTACTCGCACACACCTGTCGTACTCGCACACACCTGTCGCTCAGGAAGAGACGACGACCGAGACTCGAAACATTTCCTCCTTATTACCCTCTCGTCTCTCTCTTCTTCCTGTTTCCTTCTCACCCTCATATTTCCTCCCACCAGGGGTCCACCTCAACTTAATCTCTCCTCCTTCGCTCCTCAGTCTTTTCCCCTCAAGGTGTCGACGCTGTGAAACATTTAATCGCTACGGTAACGGTTTCATATCTGGAGCAGGAATCAAATAATGCCAGATGATTTACTTCCCCTAGCAACCGTGGAGCAAGGCCCTAGCAACCGACCCAGCCGGAGGCCGGGCGTAATCAGGTTTAAAATACTTTCAATTATTGTGTTGATTCTGCGAGTGTGTGTGCGAGTGTGTGCGAGTGTGTGCGAGTGTGTGTGAGTGTGTGTGAGCGAGGGATAGAAGAAGAGAGAGAATGAAGAGATGTCAAGTGATGAAGTGCGATTAGAAGCGACGACGTTAACAATCAGAAGAAACACAAACACATGGTCATCCTGGCAGAGGACGCACAACAGTTGGTGTGTGTGTCTGTGCGTTTGTGTAAGTGTGTAAGTGAGTAAGTGTATCTGTGTGTGTGTGTTTGTATGTCTGTGTGTTTCTGTGTGTAAGTGTATCTGTGTGTCTGTGTGTTTGTATGTGTGTGTGTGTCTGTGTGTGTGTGTGTGTAAGTGAAGTGAGTAAGTGTGTCTGTGTGTGTGTGTCTGTGTGTCTGTGTGTGTGTTTGTATGTCTGTGTGTGTCTGTCTGTGTGTGTAAGTGTATCTGTGTGTTTGTATGTGTGGGTGTGTGTGTGTCTGTGTGTGTGTGTTTGTATGTCTGTGTGTGTGTGTGTATCTGTGTGTGTATGTGTGTGTGTGTCTGTGTGTGTAAGTGTGTAAGTGTGTAAGTGTGTCTGTGTGTGTGTGTCTGCGTGGGTGTGTCTGTGTGTTTGTATGTCTGTGTGTGTCTGTGTGTGTGTGTGTGTAAATGTGTCTGCTTGTGTGTGTTTCTATGTCTGTGTGTGTTTCTATGTCTGTGTGTGTTTCTATGTCTGTGTGTGTCTGTGTGTGTGTGTGTGTGTAAATGTGTCTGCTTGTGTGTGTTTCTATGTCTGTGTGTGTTTCTATGTCTGTGTGTGTTTCTATGTCTTTGTATGTCTGTGTCTTTCTGTGTGTGTAAGTGTGTCTGTGTGCATGTAGGTGTGTGTGTGTGTGCGTGTATAGGTGTAGGTGTGTTTATGTGTCTGTTTTGTCTTTCTGTGTATGCATGTGTTTGTCTGTCTGTGTGTGTGTATGTAAGTGTGTGTGTGTGTGTCAGTGTGTCTCCTGGGCATCCTCTATCAATTTTTTGTGTTTCTCTGGTGGTTTGTTTGCATTCGTTGGTAAGTTTGTGTGTTAAATTGTTAGTGTAGACGAGTGTCTCTGCAAAGGTGCGTTCATGAGTCCATCTCTGTGCTGGTGTTTGTGTGTGTGTGTTTACATTTGTGCGACTCTGTTAGTCTTTCAGGGTGCACATGTGTGTACTGTCTCTCCATGTGTGTATTTGCTGGTTGTCAGTGTTTCTCTATCTATTTGACATTGGTGTACTGTTGGTGTGTTTCAGTGTGTCCACGATGTATTTGTGATTTATCTTGTGTGTTTGTAGGTACATTCGTGAGCAAATGTGTAACCTTGTTGTCATCTTTGTCCAGGCATTTTTTGTGTAGTCATGCCTTAGACATGTATTAGAATCTATGATCAGACGAGAGGATGCACAACAAGTACGTATAAACCAGATCATACAGTCACACATTCATCGAGAGCCGAGGCTCATTTTGTGAAACCAGAGAGTGAAAAGTTACATGAAAATGTGCAAACAACAACCAGGATGTCAAGAGTCTCTTCACTCCATCGTTTGAAATGTCAATTCGATGTTTTTAGTTCCTCTGTGTGATGTGAAGAGTTTTCCATTTGAAGTTTTCCTCCTTGACATTTGCAATAAAACGTTTTTGTATTTACAGTGGATTCATTTATTTTTACTCCTGGTTGTTATCAGGCTCTTCACAGACATTTATTTTGTTACTATATAACTATATATCTGTATATCTATATATCTATATAACTATATATCTTTATAACTATATATCTATATAACTTTATATCTATATATCTATATAACTATATATCTATATAACTATATATCTATATAACTTTATATCTATATATCTGTATATCTATATATATATATAACTATATATCTTTATAACTATATATCTATATAACTTTATATCTATATATCTTTATAACTATATATCTATATATCTGTATATCTATATATCTATATAACTATATATCTTTATAACTATATTCTTATCTATATAACTATATATTTTATATCTATATAACTATATATCTTTATAACTATATATCTATATAACTTTATATCTATATAACTATAATCTATATATCTATATAACTATATATCTGTATATCTATATATCTACATATCTACTATATATCTTTATAACTATATATCTATATAACTTTATATCTATATATCTGTATATCTATATATATATATAACTATATATCTTTATAACTATATATCTATATATCTTTATATCTATATATCTATATTACTATATAACTATATATTTATACATCTATATATCTATATAACTATACATCTTTATAACTATATATCTATATAACTATATATATCTATATATCTGTATAACTATATATAAGGTAAGGTAAGGTAAAACTTTATTGATCCCTCAGGAGGTCTCCTTTGGGAAATTGTTTTTTACCAATAGCCAGCAATTTTTCATAAACAATAAAAAATAATACATAAAAAATAAAATAAGGAGAACATAAAGAGGAAGAACAGGATGACACAATCTAAGTCTAAAGACAAAGACAAAGAACATAGGTCAAGGAAAGAAAAACAACAAAGACAAAGATACAAAGACTAACATGGAACAGAACATCCAGATACTTTCACTCCACTCCTGCCCCCGAACTCAGAATTGTACAATTTAATAGCCCGAGGGATGAATGAGTCCCTGAGTCTGTTTGTTTTGCACCTGGGTAGGAGCATTCGTGCTTCATCTGCTTCTCTGCTCACTGATGACAGTGTTCAGAGGATGACTGTCATCATCCATGATGGACAGTAGTTTGTTCAATGATCTCCTCTCAGCAACTGTCACCAGTGAGTCCAGCTTCATTCCAACCACAGAACCAGCCCTCCTGATCAACCTGTCCAACCTGTTGACACTCCTCTTGGACACATTCCCACCCCAACACACCACAGCATAGAACATGACATTGGCCACCACAGACTGGTAGAACATGCAGAGGAGCTTCTTGCAGATGTTAAATGATCGAAGCCTCCTCAGAAAGTACAGTCTACTCTGAACCTTCTTATACACATGGTCTGTGTCTATAGATATCTATATATCTTTATAACTATATATATATATATCTTTATAACTATATATCTATATATCTGTATAACTATATATCTATATATCTTTATAACTATATATCTATATATCTGTATAACTATATATCTATACATCTATATATCTATATATCTGTATAACTATATATCTATATATCTGTATAACTATATATCTATATATCTTTATATCTATATATCTATATTACTATATAACTATATATTTATACATCTATATATCTATATAACTATACATCTTTATAACTATATATCTATATAACTATATAGCTATATACCTGTATAACTATATATCTATATATCTTTATAACTATATATCTGTATAACTATATATCTATATTACTATATAACTATATATCTATACATCTATATATCTATATAACTTTATATCTATATATCTGTATAACTATATATCTATATATCTTTATAACTATATATCTATATATCTGTATAACTATATATCTATACATCTATATATCTATATATCTGTATAACTATATATCTATATTACTATATAACTATATATCTATACATCTATATATCTATATATCTATATAACTATATATCTTTATAACTATATATCTATATAACTATATATCTATATATCTGTATAACTATATATCTATATATCTATATAGCTTTATAACTATATATCTATATATCTTTATAACTATATATCTATATATCTGTATAAATCTATATCTTTATAATTATATATCTATATATCTGTATAACTATATATCTATATTACTATATAACTATATATCTATACATCTATATATCTATATATCTATATAACTATATATCTTTATAACTATATATCTATATAACTATACATCTATATATCTTTAAAACTATATATCTATATATCTTTATAACTATATATCTATATATCTGTATAACTATATATCTATATTGCTATATAACTATATATCTATACATCTATATATCTATATATCTATATAACTATATATCTTTATAACTATATATCTATATAACTATATATCTATATATCTATATATCTTTAAAACTATATATCTATATATCTTTATAACTATATATCTATATATCTGTATAACTATATATCTATATTGCTATATAACTATATATCTATACATCTATATATCTATATAACTATATATCTCTATAACTATAAATCTGTATAACGATATATCTATATATCTATATGTCTATATATTTATATATCTATATATCTGTATAACTATACATCTATATATCTATATTACTATATAACTATATATCTATACATCTATATATCTATATATCTATATAACTATATATCTATATAACTATATATCTATATCTATAAGTAGATATAAATAGAAATATATATATGTAAATATATATACAGAATTTGCTTAAAGGGCAACCGTCTAAGTTTGAACCGAAATTATTTCTGTCAAAATTCATTTCAAATACCTTTAAAATGACAAAAGAGATGTTTCCGTGTCTTCCTCTGTAAATCAAAGAGTCGACCAGCAGCCTCCCGTCTCGGTATTTAGGACTTGTGTGTCAGTCGGGGGGGCAGCCGGGCGTAAAATTGAGTCCAGATTCATTAGTTTGTGTGAGCTGAGCTGCGGCGGGTTTAAGTGATACATTTCCTCTGCTCGTGCAGGTGTGTGTGTGTGTGTGTGTGTGTGTGTGTGTGTGTGTGTGTGTGTGTGTGTGTGTGTGAGGTCAGCCATGCTCTCTCTCTCTCTCTCTCTATCTCTCACACACACAGGCCTTCATTCCGAGGCCTTCGTTCTATTTCTGCTCCTCCGTCTCGCGGCCGAGTGATGCTGTAAATCTGAGCCAATTCCTTTGTCTAATCATCATTAGAAAAGCGCAAACGACTCCTCTCTCCATTAAACACTCCCACATGCCGGCTGCTATCATGAGACGCCTTTTTTTTTCCGTAGAGCGGCAGCGGCCAAACTTCTGTTCGTGAAGACGAGCGGACTCCGGCATATGTTCCGGAACACGAAACCCGACAACAACTCGACTTTCCTAGTCACCAACAATTGTTCTTTTCTCGCAGGATTGCGTCTCAGACATGTTTACAGTGATGATTCATTATTTTATTACACACATAATTACATTATTATTAATTATTATGTTAGTGTCAAAATAGGTCACGAAGGTATTTAATTCTTTGTAGACATAAGTCTATTACATTGTTCTTTAGATCACATTGAAGACTGGTTAAAAAAAAAGCATGTAAAATTCGGCCCTTGGCAGAGTTATGCCTTGGCAGAGTGCTTTTCTTCAAACATTCAGTTTCTAAACTGGGATTCAAATTTCAACATTTTCATGGGGTCTGGACAGATGACCAGACCGGCAGTCTTTGGCTTGGAGAGGATATATTTGGCCCATAAAACTGTTAAGTCTTTGTCAAAGACTTCCTGCATCGATGATCTCAGATTCAGCAAAAAGAGATTTCATTTCCAAGTGATCCGGCCCAAAGGAAGAACCTCAGATTTGAAGTCCAGGTCTGGCCTTTCTCACGACCCTGAGGTTTCAGGCCGCAGGTGCAAAAACACGCCGATAAACAAAGACGATGTGAAAAAACAAGCAAGAAGTGATGAGACAGTTCAGCGCCACCGTTGGGTTCGTAACAATAGGTTCGGAGGAACGTTCTCTTTAAGAATCTTACGATCAGACTGTGAAGAACAATCGAATAAAATCAAAAAAATAAAGAGACTTATAATTTGAATGATTATTTCTTTATTTGGTGGTGTTCTGTAGTATTGATGGTGTAAGAAAATATCTATATAAGGATATACCACAAAGTTTTTATTCCCGATACTGTATCGATATTAAAAAAAAAAACCTTTTATTGTTGTTTTTTTTACCTTTGAAATAATGTGTTATTTGAATTGAACGTCATTTAATGGTTAGTGTGTAATAGTGTGTGTATGAAAGACAATCATTCGATCATTCATTTTATCTTGTGATTAACACTCAAATATTCACGGCGTTTATTCATTTGTGTGCTGCAATTAAACCTCCGACCACTAGTTAGCGACAAAACCGTTGAAATGGCAGCGATGAGTGAAAAGAAAGGAAACAATAGAGTCCAGCAGCTTTTAAAGCTGATGTTTGGACTCATTTTAAAACAAAGTTTAAAGTTAAATTAAACACTGACAGATACTGGATATTACATGATGCTCCAGATTGTTTGTTTATACACTTTATTGTTAATATAAGTTTATAATTTTGTTCGTATTTTGAGAAGCACTTTCCTACAAACACTTTCACATTTGATAAGAGCAAATATTTGTTCATTTCTTTGTTGTAAAAGCCAGAAAGTGTTCTTTAAAATAAACAATATATCGTTGTTACTACAGTATCACAATATATTGTATCGTCACACATGTATCGTGATACTTATTGTATCAATAGATTCTTACCAATACACAGCCCTACAAATATAATAGGTTGGTTAGGAAGAACTTTATTGAGAAATAGTTTTTCCAATTAGAGACAGCAATACAGACGATTATTCATAAAAATAAAAACAAGAACAAAGAGAAATAAAAAGAAAGAACAATATGATACAATCTAAGTCTAAAGATAAAGAACAAAGATCATAGACAAATAACAAAGACAAAGGATACAAAGTAATAATAATAAAGTAATAATGTCGTATCATATGAATCTAGGAATATTTTAAAGCTGAAACTAAAGGAATTGATCCAATTTCTGTAACAATTATCACTGTCTAAAATGGGTTTTATTTTAATAAAAAAAAGTAACAGTAGCCTGTGTTTCTTGACACGTCAAAACCAAAATTGAAACACAAAACTGTTTTTTTTGCAGAGAAACCAGTTCAGGATCTCCTGCTGGTTCATTGTTAATGTGAGATGTTTTTTTCATTCACTTCGATTTTTCTGCCAATTATGCTCGACAGTGTGTGTTAAAAAAATAAAGTTGGGGACGTCCTGTGTTTATCTTTCACTTTGAAGAGATTACAATCAGGGAATGAAAGCGACATTAATGTGAGTGTGATGACAAAATATGTTACGTGAAGCGGAGTTATTACGATTCTCACTCTTAAGCGGAGTTTGAATCTTGGACCATGAGTCGACACGTGTCCTTCTAACGAACCATCTTTTCGTTAAGTTATGCAAAAATTAGCTACTTGGTCATCGCTTCAAAGTATACTTTAAACTACATTCGAAGCTTAAACTTGATGAACTGTGATGCTGCAGAATGTAAACACTTCTGCTCCTCAATAATAACTCCAGGTGTGTTGGATTTTTTAAACTGATAGTTCACTGAGATTTTCACTTGTTTTCTACTCACCTTAATGTTGACTAAGGGGTTGAGATTATGTTCTTTTTTAGAGTTATAGACAAAAATGTTTGTTCATTTTAATGTAGCGACCGGAGCTCAGTTGTCTTCGTCTTCACCTTCGTGTCAAAAAGACACTTAAAAACATCCAAAAACATACTGCTCTCAAAATAGATTTCACTCAAAATAATCCCAACCCTTTGTCAACATGAGGGTTGATTGTGAGTCTTTGACTCTATTGTCTCCATCAGTGTGTGAGTGTTTGTACAAAAACTCTCTTTTCATTAAAATATTTACGTTAGAAAATGATCTTAAGCTCCGCCCACTTTTCTAGAGATTCAATGTTGTTGACCATAACCACGCCCGTTCTGCTGTGATTTGGTCAAGCATGGAGGTTTGTCCCCACGTGTCATCAATCCTGGAAGTCTCCACCTCCAAGGGACTCGTTGTATAAACAAAGCGGGGGCGTGATTACAGCTGGCTGGAGGAGAAATGAAGCCAATTTTAGGTCATAATGGACTCCGCTGTCGTAACCTCTCCTTCGCCCAGATTTCATCTTGGATCGGGGGGGTATTTGGATGTTTTCAAGTGTCTTTTTGGCCAAAGATGGAGACGAAGACAACTGAGCTCCAACCCTCAGTCGACAAGATGTCGAGTAGAAAACGAGACAAGCTCTGGGTGAAGCGTCACTTTGAGTCTTCTCTTGAGAGCCAAGTGTGTGTCGTGATGGTTTGGAATATGTGTGTGTTTTCGTTGGCAGCAGAGTGATAAGAGTTTGTACCAGATAAGCAGTAGTTGGTCCCTTCGGTTGTACGAGGGCAGCTTCTGTTTGTGTGTATTTACCTCAACAATTATCGTTTCCATGAACACATTTCCTTTAGGACGACACATCATAGCGTAAAAAAAATGACTCAGAAAGGGGCGATATATAAAAATAAAAATAAAATAGATTTGAGACGTGGATGCTGACCGACGACAAGGTCGTGGTTCAACCAGAAAATGGAGGTTAAATGTCGTCGCAGAAGTTCGCTTCCCAACATGGAGCGGCGCTGCATCGAAGAAGAACGTCCGCCAACCCCGAGCTTCTGAAATTAAAAACAACATCTGAGCCTGGAAGAGGAGATATGAAGATAAGTGGAGGAGATAATGCGTCTCCCTCAACACCTTCTATCATCCCACCTCTCTCTTTAGACTCTGTTATCGCCCCCCACCCACCCCGCCTTCCTTTTTCTTCCCTCACTTCCTCTCTTTCTCCCTCAATCTCTCGCAGCTCTCACCTAGAGACCGTCGGCTTTATTGTCTTAATTAAAACAGAGCCTAGTTTAATTATTTTAATCCACGCTACTGCACAACAGGGACTCCTGCGGAGAGAGGGAGTGATGGGGGGAGGAGAGAGAGAGAGAGAGAGAGAGGGGGGGGAGTATCCCTGACATTTCAAATTAAGCTCTTCAAGTTCAAAAGCAAGAGTTCTTATCAACCTTTTTATTCTTCGTTGAGTTTTCCATGTGTCTGGCCTCCTTCTGGCTGATCTGCTCGCCCGGCGCTCCACTTCCCTCTCCTCGCTCGCTCCTTCCCGAGGCGGCGCCTCGTCTTCCTCGCTCGCTACCTTTGAGAGATTAACCGTGTGAGACGGGGGGGCGGCGGGGGGGCGGCAGGGGGGCTTCATTCATGTCCGGGATATCAAAGGAATCTGTGATTATTACAATACCACACCCAGTCCTGTGTGCATCTAAAGAAGTTTCTTATCTTAATAAACCCATCGTCCCCCTCACACACACACACACACACACACACACACACACACACACACACACACACACACACACACACACACACACACACACACATGCAAGACGCCAACGATTAGGATTAACACTTCCTAGCAAATCATTAAAAGGAAGATAATGGTAAAAAAAAAGCCCGACACTAAGCCCGGAGAAGTGCGTTGGAAAAATCCAACGATCCTGTCGTTGATGAATCCATCCTCACAGGATTCCTCCGCTCTTGTGTTCTTATAAAACACAACACTTCAAGAAAGATACTCTCCAAGCTAAGAGTGAGGCCGCAGATTAAAGACGTGTTACTTTTTGCCAGGAGACAATTTTGAAAGGTTGTTTTTCGTGTTTTTTTTTTTACACTCTCGCTTTTTTCAGTTTAATATCCTCGATATCGCCCCAAAAATGCGACGAAGACACCGGTCCAGATAAGCCTGGACGTGATATTATTGTCCAGTCGTGAAGTTTCATGACTGGACATGATCAGGTAAACAACAGAGATTAAGTTTTTGCAATCTGTTGGATAACCTGAAAGTTGACTTGGTTGAATTTACCCAAAAAAATGGTTGGAGGTCAAGGGTCAGAATGGTCCTACTGTAAAGTGTACAGGTAAACAAGTTCACACGAGAAATTCTAATTCCACTCAGTTTCTACTCACCCTTATGTTGAGGGTTGGGATTATTTTCAGATAAGTCTGCTCCATTTTTGAGTTAAAGACAAAAATGTTTGTTCATTTTAATGTAGCGACTGGAGCTCAGTTGTCTTCGTCTTTGACTTCAGCCAAAAAGACACTTAAAAACATCCAAATACTGCTCGTCTGTAACGTCCCTCGTGGGTTGAAAAGGATTTCACTCAAAATAATCCCAAACCTTTGTCAACATGAGGGTTGATTGTAAGTAAGTAAGTAGTATTTATTTATATAGCGCTTTTCGAGACCAGGGTCACAAAGCGCTTAAACAATCAAAACAATACTCAAAAAAGTACATACTTTAAAGATCAAGATAATACTGAGAACAACACAGGAGTTCGAGAAATTCAAGGAAAAGCCTGAACAAATAGAAACGTCTTAAGATGTTTCTTAAAGGAGTCAGTAGATTGTGAGTCTTTGACTCTATTGTCTCCATCAGTGTGTGTTTGTAAGTAAATAATATTTAGGTTAGAAAATGATCTTAAGTCCCGCCCACTGAATACACTTAGATTTTCTGGAGATTCAATCTTGTTGACCATAACCACACCCGCTCTGCTGTGATTTGGTCAAGCGTGGAGGTTTGTCCTCCACGTGTCATCAATCCTGGAAGTCTCCACCTCCAAGGGACTCGTTGTATAAACAAAGCGGGGCATGATAACAGCTGGCTGGAGGAGGAGTGAAGCCATCGTTACGTCATAATGGACTCTCGTAACCTCTCGTTTGCTCGGATTTCAGACGAACTTTATAAAGTAATAAGTTGAAAACCTGGTCATGATGAGGGACTCACTGCATCTTGGAGAGGAAGGCTTCAACATTTGAAAGATGTCAGTAAAGTCCAGCCTCTCTCACAAACTAGAGTTCCCGACAGGAGTGTCCGCTAATGCACTCCTGAAGAAGCAAGTGCCTCCAAGTTCCCTTGTCATTTCTGCCACCAGGGGGGGTCTGCTATCAGGCAGAATAGAAAAAACGACAAGCAGCGGGGAAAAAAAAAGCGACGTTGCACGAGTCGCCTTCTCTTTTTCCGTGATTCGTCCCGATTAGCTCGACCTTGGTGCCGGCGCTCCTGTTGAACTCTGGGTAATAAAGTAATAAAGGTGGCGCTCACAAATAGAGGAGTAAAAGCCTCCTGGATTAGTCATAAGCTCCACCTCCCTGTGTCTTTATCTCACCTTTCTCCCCTCGTTTCGCATTTCCTGGCGACAGCCTTCGGCCTGTCATCCTCCGTCGCTCGCGTCCTCCTCCCCCCTTCCCTCCCTAATAGCTTCAGCAGGGCGTCTAAACCCTCCACATTTCCAGTTTACCTTCTGATTAAGGAGAAGCGTCAAGCGATTCTGTTCCCTCTGTCTCACTCCCCCGTTCTTCCCTTCATTCATGTGCCTCCGCAGTAACTAGCCTATTATCTGACAGTTCCACTCCACTGACCTGTCCAATAACAGCTTTCACATCCCTGTAAATGCCCCGGGGACTGAGCCCACAAAGACACACACACACACACATCGTAAGTGTGTGTGTGTAGGGAGGTGAGCATAGGAACCACAGTGATCAGCCCCGGTGTTATAAACATTTACGCAGGGTTAACAGATCCGGGACGGCGGTCCGACTCTCCTCCGATCGTCTCTCGGGTTGAATTGAAAGCCCGGAGATTAGAAGCGATGATAGCTTTTCTGATCGCCGAGGAAACGAGAGAAACGAGTCGGAGCGAGGGAGTCGGAGGAGGTTAAAGTGGAGCCGCCGAACAACAGGACGACGGGTCGACAACAACTTGAGACTTTATGGAGAAAAAGGAAGATATTGAGTGAGTTATATTAGCAGGTCCTGGTGATAAAAAGAAGATACTGAGTCACTTCACCTGCTGGTCCACTAGTAGACTTCTGGTTCATTCTGACTAGTCGGTCAGTTTACCATGTTTGTTTACAATATAATAGTTTGACATTAATGATCATTTTTCAAGTCTTTAATGTCGAGTCAATTTCAGACTCCTTGGTCGCCAAGGTCTACTTCTAACCTTTGCTTTCTGGGACATTCATCGTGGAGGAAGAATTGTATGTTCATATATCAAACCTTCAATCTACGCAAGTCTATGTCTGACTGGTCGGTTTTCCACTTCTATTAACTTTATATTGTCGTTTGATAATATTTTTACTTTATTTGTCCAACTGTATTTCTCACCTGTGGGTTACCAACTCAATTCCGGCTCAAGCAGTTTCCACAGTTCATGCAGCCTTCGATATAAACTGTAAGGATCTGTCTCGCCTGCAGTTCATACAAAACTCTGCAGCCAGAATTCTGACCCGCTCTAGTAGAAGAACTCACATTTCACTGATCCTTAAAACTCTTCACTGGCTGCCAGTTTCTTTCAGGATCAAATTTAAAATTCTGGTTCTTACTTTCAGATCTATTCATGGTCAGACCTTCCATCAGTGATCTGATCCAGACTTACACCCCAGCTCGGGCTCTGAGGTCTGTGGATCAGAATCTACTGATGGTTCCTGAACACGGTTCAGGACCAGAGGAGAGAAATCCTTCCAGACTGTTGCTCCTAAGCTTTGGAACGATCTCTGTGTTCGATGATCTACTGACTCCTTCAAGAAACATCTTAAGACACTTTTATTTGTGTTTTATCCTAATTTTCTGGGACTCCTGTGTTTGTCTTATGTTGTCATGGCCTTTTAGAGTTTTTAAACGTGTAGGTATTTTTAACTTTTATTATTTGATTGTTCAAGCGCTTTGTGACCCTGGTCTAGAAAGACGCTTTACAAATAACCGTTACTTATGATGTGAAATCAACAACGTTTTAAAATACAACTTTTTTTCACACAAACATTAAAACAAGTTAATTTTGTGTTGAACTGAAATACATTTGTTTCTACTTTTAAATAAGGTTACATATAGAATTTATGTCACTGCGATCTTTCGGCCCCTGGATCGTTTCAATTGTGCCCCTCTATGAAAAAAGTTTGGACTCCATCATTCCTATTGTAACAACTTTCCCATTTGATATACTACACGTTTGTTTCAATTTTCCTCACTCACCATATATTTTTCCAACATATATTTTGCTGCATTTCTGCAAGAAATATTATATTAGCTCCCGATTCTCCAAAACAGGTTGATTGACACATGTTCAGGGGGTCCCGGGTCTCTGCTACGATAGACCATCAGAGGTAGAAAATTAAAATAAACTGGTTTTCTGGTGGAGTTCTCAGCTCAGCACGTCTTTCAAGAGCCGAAATGTTACCTTTTGTTTCCTTCCACTTCACCAGGTTCATTTTTGAAAAATGTACATGTGGCCCATAGTAACTTTGGCTATTTTAAGGTAAGAAATTTTAATTTTCTGGAGCTTTAACAACCTTTAAGTCATCTTGTGAGTGTAAACGTGAACCTCAATAGAAACATCTGCTCAACTTTGAAACAAAAGCAAAGAACTAATCATTTGTAGAAGATTTTTGCAGTGAAAACACTGACCGACTGGAGGGTGTTTTATTTTGAAAGTGAAGCTTCTGTCAGGAGCAGGAAGTGATGGTGAGTGAGGGCAGCAGCGAGCGCGTGTCTGGGATGTTTTTGAGACGCTCTGAGATGAAAAAGGTGAGAAGGGCCACAGAAAAGGTTTCCCATGATCCCTCTTGACCTGACCTCCTGTGTGTGTGTGTGTGTGTGTGTGTGCGCACGTGTGTGTGTGTGTTTCCTTCAACACTTCCTCTGAACACAAATAAAACATGTTCGCCCTGAATTTGATCGACACGGTTTTGGACAAAAAAAGAAAAAGGATTGTTTTCGGCAGAAGAAGCCGACAGCCAATCAGATCTCAGTTTGATCCTCGAGGGCCAACATCCTTCGCTCTGATTGGTTATTATGTAACGACCATCTCAACTACTAGATGTTGGAAGTAAATAATCCTGTTAGAACCAGATGTTATTTAAAGGCTTCTCTTCAGTTTCAATGAATCATTTAGAAAATAATAATATAATATTTCTACCAAGTGTCTCTTCAGAGTGAAATCATTTAATTTGATTGTTTCTAAAAATTTAAAAAAACCTTTTTTGCCCACAGTCGGCAATAACGTGTCTCTGTCCTCCAGGACATTGTTGAGTCCAGGAGACCTGCAGTTCAGGGTCAGCGTGACCCAGGGTCAGCGTGACCCAGGGTCAGCGTGACCCAGAGCAGCAGGAGCTTTTCAGCAACTTCTTCATCAGCTTTTTTCTATTTATTTACTATTTTTGTACTAGTATTTTCGTTACACTGTTATTTTTAATTAAATAGTATTTATTTATATACTAAATTAGTATTATATTTTTTTTTTTTAATCTCATACAAATATATTTTAATTTAAAATGTATATATATATATATATATACTGAGAGCTTATAAATGAAGACTCAATTCCTAACAAATACCCTGAAGTCATACTTTAATGTATGAATTTAATAAATACAAATTTTTACTGTTACGGTTTTTTACATGACCTTTGACCCCATGAGGGCCACATAAATACAACAACTAAAAGGGCTGCATGTTGGTATCCAGGTATGTCTTAACATACATTTTTAAAAGTAGTAACGACACAAATAAAAACTGCAGAAACACAAAGAACATTAGAAAAGTTATTAACTCATAAGACGACAGGTTTTTTTTTTTTAACTTTATTAACCCAAATCTTTTTAGAAATTATACCTTTGTTTTGAACGTGAGTAAAATTTCTCTCTAGTTGACATTAATGAAGGAAAAACTGGGAACATTTTTTGAGGCAAAATTTCTCGCTTGCAAATATCTGAAAAGGTGATTTGAATGAAACCATTAGTTCATCATAAAACTATTAAAACACCATTAAAAACATCTTTATTCATAGTTAGTGGTTTAATTACATGAGCTCCTCAAATATCTTCTCCCTCAACACTCTCTCTCTCCCTCTGTTCGGGGCGAGTCATGAGTGTGTAATCACTTGGTTATGGTGCGTCGGTCTGCGTCTGAACTCACCATCTGTCCTCGGAGCTTCCGTCTGGGACACACACACACACACACACACACACACACACACACACACACTCAGACACACACTCACACAGCCAAGCTCCTTCACACCATGATATGTTGACAGCTGTATCACCAACCTATTGATATGAGCTGTCATGAGGGGCAGTGACCAACACAACACACCATGACTCAAACAGCCTGCAGCTCCACACACACACACACACACACACACACACACACACACACACACACACACACACACACACACACACACACACACACACACACACACACACACACACACACATTTACACAACATTGCGCAACTCCTCGTGTGGCGACAATAATCCAATTTAACAAAGTAGGAAAGTTCAAATATTCCCACGTGTTAAGACAGCGTTGAGCGTAGTTTTATTATTATGTACTACTTCTTCAATACTAAATATATGAGACTTGAACGATTTTTTATTTGTCACTTTTGTCGCCATTTTTTTTAACCATAAAATATCTTTTTTTTCACGAATTTCTCCTTTTAGAGTTTTGTGCACAATTAGGAAGAAGAATTGAACACAAATCTATGGAAGTAAATCAGTTCCATCAGAATATATATATTTTTTAATTTATAATTCAAATATTGAAAGGTTGAATTTGTTTTAATTTAATAATTGAATTGAATAATTTGAACTTTTTCTCTTTTTTTTTACACATAGAGTTTGATATTCTAATTCCAATCATTCAAAAATACATTTTCAAGATTCAATATATTTTTTTAATTTCATATCTTTTAAAATTCAATAGAATATATTTCAAAGTGTCTTAAATTCAATATTTTTTATATTATAAATTGTTTATATTATATACATTTTTTGAATTCAGAAAGCCCCAAAAATGTCAATCATTTAACAAAAATAGATTCAACATATATTAAATTAAATTATTTAACAAAACTACAATTTTACCTAAAAAGTTATTACTTAAAATTCTAGTCCTTTCTTTTTTTGTTGTAAAAGTTATTTTTCATAAAGGTTAAAATACTTAGATATTACAAGATACAAGATATTTTCATAGTACATTTGAAGTTGTGCGATAAAACAGCAGGTACTCAAGATTTTCCTTTATCCCTCGTGTTGTCTCCGGGTCAAGGTGACCCGACCTCCCTGGCTTCCATGAATACATAAGCAGTGGTGGAGGTCGTTCATCTTGACCCCGAGACGACACGAGGGTGAAGCATTGTCAGCAGATGAGACCTTAACGTTGATTAAAAACTTAAGTTAAGTTAAGATGATGGATAATCATTAAGAATTGAACACCAGAAATACACAAAAATAAACAAAACTAATGGAGAAAAATGTATCTTTGTACCACTTAGAGGGTTGGACATATCTATAAATAATTGGTGTGTGTGTGTGTAGATGTGTGTGTGCATGTAGATGTGTGTGTGCGTGTGGATGTGTGTGTGTGTGTGGATGTGTTTGTGTGTGTGTGTGTAGATGTGTGTGTGGATGTGTTTGTCTGTGCACATGTAGATGTGTGTGTGCCTGTGGATGTGATTGTGTGTGCGCGTGTAAATGTGTGTGTGTGTGTGTGTGTCGTGTGTAGATGTGTGTGTGGATGTGTTTATGTGTGTGTGTGTGTGTGTGTAGATGTGTGTGTGGATGTGTTTGTGTGTGCACATGTAGATGTGTGTGTGGATGTGTTTGTGTGTGCGCGTGTAGATGTGTGTGTGGATGTGTTTGTGTGTGTGCGTGTAGATGTGTGTGTGTGTGTGTGTGTGTGTGGATGTGTTTGTGTGTGTGTGTGTAGATGTGTTTGTGTGTGTGTGTGCGTGTAGATGTGTTTGTGTTTGTGTTTGCACGTGTAGATGTGTTTGTGTGTAGATGTGTGTGTGTGTGTGTGTGTGTGTGTGCATGTAGATGTGTGTGTGCGTGTAGATGTGTGTGTGTGTGTGTGCGTGTAGATGTGTGTGTGTGTGTGTGTGTGTGTGTGTGTGTGTGTGTGTGTGTGTGTGTGTGTGTGTGTGTGTGTGTGTGTGTGTGTGCACCAAAAGCATAACAAAACAATTAGGACTCAGTCTAAGAAACAGTGCATAAAGTATTTTTTTTTGTGTGAGAGATGTGAAAGTTTGTGTGTGTGTGTGTGTGTAGATGTGAGCTGTAAAACTGTGTAAAACTGTTAAAACTGTTAACACTGTAGAAACTGTTAATGTAAAACCGTTTAAACTGTTAAAACTGTTAAAACTGTGTAAAACCGTTAAGACTGTGTAAAACCGTAAAAACTGTGTAAAACTGTTAAAACTGTATAAGCTGTAAAAACTGTTAAAACTGTTGAAACCGTGAAAATGTTAAAACTGTTAAAACTGTTAAAACCGTTAAAACTGTTAAAACCGTTAAAACTGTTAAAACTGTTAAAACTGTTAAAACCGTTAAAACTGTCAAAACCGTTAAAACTGTTAAAACTGTTAAAACCGTTAAAACCGTTAAAACCGTTAAAACCGTTAAAACTGTTAAAACTGTTAAAACTGTTAAAACCATTAAAACTGTTAAAACCGTTAAAACTGTTAAAACTGTTAAAACTGTTAAAAACAGTTAAAACTGTTAAAACGTTTAACTGTTAAAACCGTTAAAAATGTTAAAACTGTTAAAACCGTTTAAACTGTAAAACCGTTAAAACTGTTAAAACTGTTAAAACTGTTAAAACTGTTAAAACTGTTAAAACTGTTAAAACTGTTAAAACTGTTAAAACTGTTAAAACTGTTAAAACCGTTAAAACTGTTAAAACTGTTAAAACTGTTAAAACTGTTAAAACTGTTAAGAACCATAAGAACGAACTCCTCTGGCTCACATGTGCGACGAAACACCAGCAAAGATGTAATAAAACGCAAAGAGAGGATTTGATTTATTTGTGAATCAAATGGTTACAAACAGAGATTGTGTTGATCTGCGCACACGTGTGTTACCATGAAGAGAGAGAGAGAGAGAGAGAGAGAGTCGGGGGCCCGTCTGGCTGCGACACATGCCGGGGACTCACTCAGTCAGTGGCTCGGGCTGGTTACCGGGGGCAACCCCGTAAATCTGACATTATGGGCTGCTGACAGCAGAAACAGTTGTTATCATAACCTGCTCCGAGTTACAGGAAACTCTCTCCGCGACATGAGATGATCTGGAGACGGTCAGAGGACGTTCTGGACGCCTTAGTGACGAGTGTGTGCAGGTGTGTGAAGGTGTGTGTAGGTGTGTGTAGGTGTGTGTAGGTGTGTGTGATTAAAACTAAAATCTCAGGAAACTGATAATTGTGTCTCTTACGCCACGAGGTGACGAGTGTGGGAAACGTATCTGCGAGCAGGTCTCAGGAAACCGGATCTCACCTCCACATCTTCAGCGTGAAATCGTCGCCACACATGCCAATCGCACTCGTCCTTTCCTGACTCCTTTCTCATCCCTTCTTTTTTTTTTCTTCTTCTTCTTCTCACCCCCTTTTCGTCGTTTTTTTTTTCTTTCTCCATCTGGGTGTTCCAGTCGTAATGGTGTGTGCGGTGGGAGCAGCAGGAATGGCCATTACTGTCCACGGATCACTGGCAGAGGTCTGGTGCTTCAGAGGAGAGGAGGGTAGGGCGGGGGGGGTGGCAGGGCGGGGGGGCAGCAGGGCGGGGGGGCGGCAGAGGGGGTCAGGAAGGTAGCGGCGGAGATGAAGTTTAAAAAAAGAGCCCTGGAGCGAAAGGAAGAGAATGAATGCATATTATCTCGCCCAGTTATTATAATAATGAAGTCGTTCCAGGGCGTTTGGGATGATGGAGGGTTTTCTAACTGCCTGATGGATCGGATGCAAATATAATCACACACCGGGCGGAATCGTCGGACTCCTCCGTGCCCGGGAGCCGCGGGATGATGGCGGCCGACATAAAAGTTAGGTTTGTGGCTTTTTAATGGAGGACGACGGTGACTACGAGGCGAGGACTCTTGACGGATGTCATCGCCGAACGTTAGGGATCCTCGTCGACAGAACAAGTTTGTTTTTCAGGCCGACGGCTTTGACTTCAGGACGGTTCCAGATATTAGTCCGTGTACTTCTGCCTCACACAGGTTTTTAACAGCATGTCCACCGGGGCTGACCCGGGGCCTCCACCCAGCCGACCGTCGTTGCCTCGGCATGGTAGCAAAACAAGGAATAACCTTTTAAATGATTCTTCTGTGAGGAGAGAGTTTGTGTTTCTTTCTCAGTGTTTCTGCGTGTTTCAAAGTGTTTGAAAATACATAATAATTACTGTCTTTTTTTTGACAAAAATGAAGACGAAGACAACTGAGCTCCGGTCGCTACATTAAAATGAACAAACATTTTTGTCTATAACTCTTAAAAGGAACAGATGACTCTGAAAATAATCTAAACCCTTAGTCGGCATGAGGGCGAGTGGAAAATTAGTGAATTATCACTTTAACACTTCATTTATTGAGAGAAACCAAAGCTGATTTATACAATTTCATATATAAATGCCTTGAAATACACGTTTTATGGGCTTTAAAATGAACAAAATATCATCGTAATTATTTCACTTATAAATTGGACGTGTTTACATTTTTTAGGGTCTTTTGCCCTCTTTAACAAACCCGTACTTTCAACCAAAGGAGCTGAAATTGTAGAAACTCTACAATTCTTTGTATTTAATACTTGTGGGTTTTAGTTTAATTGAAATTGTACATATTTTCGTGGGGGTCTTTTGCCCCCCATGATCCCCCTTTTCCCCTGAACTGACCTATGGAGGTTTATGAGTCTATATGATCAGGTCCTACAAATATATTATTGGGCTCAAAAGGACTTCCATGACCTTCTCTGATTCTGGACTAAGATGATTTTCCATTTGCTTCCGCAAAAGGTCAAAAAGGCTGAAAATGTTTTCGCGCCTATTATTAGCATTAATATGATCATTTTCTTCGTCTCATTCCCAGAAAGGTTTAAACTAAATTAGTATCTTTTAAAGATTGAAGGGCAACACAGGGAATTTCGGCTGGTATAAAACAACAGTCATGAGCTGCTTGGCAGATGTCTGCGCTGTCAGAGTGCTGTTCCAGTCATTTATATATGAAATGGTATAAATCAGCTTTGGTTTCTCTCAATAAACGACGTGTTAAAGTGATTATTCACTCATTTTCTACTCACCCTCATGTCGACTAAGAGTTGGGATTCTTTTCAGAGTAATCTGTTCCTTGTTAGAGTTATAGACAAAAATGTTTGTTCATTTTAATGTAGCGACCGGAGCTCAGTTGTCTTCGTCTTCATTTTCGTCCAAAAAGAAACTTGAAAACATTCAAATATCTCCATATACTGCTCGTCTGTAACGTCCCTCCCGGATTGAAGCCTCGACATAATGATTGTTACGAAAAAACTTAAATAAGTTTATATTTTAATCTTCTTTGTAGCTGGAAGACTAGATGGACTCTACAGCTCAGAGTATATGGAGATATTTGGATGTTTTTAACTGTCTTTTTTTTTATAAAAACGTACGAAGATACGAAGACAACTGAGCTCCGGTCGCTACATTAAAATGAACAAACATTTTATGTCTATAACTCTAACAAGGAACAGATTACTCTAGTAGAAAACAAGTGAATTTTGTGTGAATTACCCCTTTTCTCCATCTTAGTTCATCCATTGAGATTGACTCCGTTGCTCAATTGGCTGGAAAGAGAGAGTAAAAAAAAAAAAAAATCGAGGCACATTTGTCATTCACAGCTTGGTGGGCGACGCAGGTTTGTGTTGGACGTGACCTTTGTGTTGTCCCGCCCCCTGAATAATGGGAAGTGCCGCACAAAGAGCTCTATTAACAGAGGAAGCCGATATAATGGGGAAACAAGATGGGCCTTTAATGGGGACGGGCGGCGCTGTCGGCATGCATAATGTAGCAGTCGTGTTAAAACAACACGTGTGCTGCACACACACACTGACACACACTGACACACACTGACACACACACACACACACATCAAGCATATTAGAAAAACCTGAGTTATTAACTGGAGCTGGTCTTCTTCTGTGAAATATTCTCCGCACACGTTGCTGGGATGAGAATCATTGTTGTGTGTAATTATGAAGACAATGTTCTGAGGGATTATCAAGGAAGTAAAGGGGGCGATAAGGGGGCGACAGATGAAGGGGTGTGGGGGGGGGCGGGGGGGGCACAGGGACAGTAAAGAGACAGAGGGCGACTGCTTCGTTGCTCTTCTTTCTACGACACTATTAGCATGATAAAGACACGGCGGGTCTTTGGACACAATGATATCTCGAGAAAAGGCGTCGACGGTGGGATAGCGCAGCGACGAGCCAATGAGGAACGAGCGCTAACGTCGGCGGTTCATGATTCATTTTTCGCTGCCAAACCTAGTAGCGCTAAACACAGGGTTAGTTAAATTTGGCCTTGTCGGCGTTAACATGCTTGTGAGTCGCTAGCATGTCACAGCGCCACACACAGGCTCGCCATGTTCACTACATCGTTTGAAATCATTTTTTTAACTTGATTGAATCCATATTTACCTTTTTGGAAACCGATTTTAAAGGAATTCGTATCTACGTTGAAAGGACAGAACATCTTCAGTTTAAACAGAAACCTTCTTAGAACCAGACTCGTGGCAGGAGGACGTTAATGCTTAAGGATATAATTTATATCTATGTAATGTTACCACAAAGAAAAGGGAATAAAGAAATAACTTAAAGATGTCCAAGACCAAAGCAAGAAGGAATGCTATGACATCATCATTCTGGTTTTACAGATCAAAAGCAATGTTTTCAAATTATGTTTTAGTTTAAACAAAGTTGCTGTGACCATAAGAAGATGGTTTAATCGAGAATCCATCCACGAGTGGGCAGGTCTTCATCCAGTGAGGACGGACGAGTTCTTCAGACAAAATGAAGGTCAATAACTTGGTGTCATCAGTCTGACTATAAAAGTTCATGATACGTCTGTTGGATTGTTTCATTGCAGGAGGTTAAACCCTCCAGACTAGGCGACTATAAGGCGACCGTTTAATTTTCCACTCTTACTTTTATGAACTTTTAGCCAAACTGTCATTATTTACCACAACTAAATCAGGATATACACTTTGAAAAACCTGCATATATATTTAATATGTAACAAAGTAAGTAATTTATATATGAATAAAAACAACAAGATTTAAATGAACAACATTTTTAATTCAACAATTTATTTGAACCTGCCAACTCAACATTCCATATGAGCTGCAATTCCTCTCCACAACAACAGAGGTCAGTAGGTGGCGCCATCAGTTGGTACAAATGATGTTTCAGTAGAACAGTTGTTGAGACCGCCATCTAGTGGACTTTGAACATAATGACACTGTTTCATGAAGCTTCATCAGACCATCACTAGTGAACGGATTCTGCAATGCTTTGCCGCCCAGCCAACAAAACAGTCATCACTGAGTAGTACAGTGTTTAGGAAACATCATCGGATTGAACGATAGTTCATGAACTAGTTGATATTTTGGAAGAAAGTGAACGGAACGTAGTGTATTTTCTCTGATGAACGCTTCTTTGAACATGTTGATCCTAATCCAGTTGGTTTCCAGATTTCTAGAGACTTTCAGGCAGAAACCTGCTTAAAACACACTTTAAATATGTCTTAATTTATCGTGGAGCAAACTCCCG
>JACEEU010000744.1:5404102-5594102 GCA_016630915.1 Callionymus lyra | reverse complement strand
CTTCCTCTTCGTCATTCTCACCACCTCAGGTCAAAGGTCGGCGGAGGCATCCTGTGCCGGGGATGGTGGAGGACAACGTTCCGCTTCCCGGCGGGACGGGGCCACAAACACAGGCTGATTCGGGGGTAACTAATTGTTTCTAGATGAGGCGGCTGGAGAGCGAGGGTCCGGAAGGGAGACGAGGAGCAAACGACCCAGAGATGAGAGGAGGAAAGCAGAAGGCTATAAATTAACCTGCTCGCCGGATATTCACTTTCCACATGGTGAGAACTCTGCAGACACTTTATCTCTTTTCTTCTGTCAACCGGGGCCACACACACACACACATCTACACACACACACACACCTTCACACACACTCTATATGTTGCATTATACAATCGTTTGCAATCATTTACCAGCAACAAGGGTCGATGAACTCGACTCACTTCACCATAAACAGGTTTTATTAGGAGATTAAAGAACGAACTTGAAGCCACATTAACGTTTGATTTCCTCTCAGTTCCTCGACTGTGTTGAGGTTCAAATGAAAGTGGATTCATGTAAATACGAACGTCTATCGTCGCAAAAGTATGACCTTAAAAAAGCAGGTCATGCATATCCATCCTAGAGGTTTATAAAAAATGATAGTAAAGGTAAAGATTAAATAATTAAATAGATAAAAAAGTTAGCGGTTGAGAACAATTACTATTAACCACAGACGTATAGACTTTAATAATAATTACATTTATTAATTTGATTATATATATTATTGTAACGGAAAAACTACATATTTAAAAACATGTTAAATCGTTTCTTATCGTCAAAGAATATTTGGTATTTTTAATTTTCCTTAAATATTTGAATATCAACAAAGTTAAAGGTTCATCCTAACAGTGACACCGAGAGAGTAAAATTAAAACATTATTATTAGCTAATAATGTTTCTGACAACATTTTTACATTTGTGTTTTCATCCTTCTTTTCTTTAACCTTTTTGTGAGAATTTTAAATAAACTGAAAAAAAACATTTTGTATTTCTTACTATGTTTGATAGTTTTTTTCATCGTAACTGTTTTTTTTATAACTTTAAAGTTTTTCCATCATCTTAAAGTGATAGCTCAACCAAAATTTCAGTCGTTTTCTACCCGTCCTCATGTCGACTAAGGGTTGGAATCAGAGAAATCGGTTCATTTTTAGAGTTATAGAAAAATATGTCTATGCTAACGTAGCGACCAGCGCTCACTTGTCTTCATCTTCGTATAAAAATAAACTTGAAAAATACCTCCATACTGCTCGACTGTGACGTCCATCTTATATTCAAGCCTTGACATGAGGTATTGTTTTGAAATAATTTAATTAAATTCTGCATTTCACGATTGTTTGTAGCGGATGCTGCTAGGCTAACTGCTAGGCTAACTGCTAGGCTAACTGCTAGGCTAACTGTTAGGCTAACTGCTGGGCTAGTGTTTTACACCGACAAGGAGTATTCTGGGTAAATATCGCGAGTGATTCCTGCGTGGACAGTAGACTGGACTACTTCCTGTCTGTGTAGCCGATCTTAAAATACAAAAGTTTTCTTGTCGAGGCTTCAATACAAGATGGACGTTTCAGACGAACAGTATGGAGGTATTTGGATGTTTTTAAGCGTCTTTTTGGACGAAGATGAAGATGAAGACAACTGAGTTTAAGTCGCTACATTAAAATGAACAAATATTTTTGTCTGTATCTCTAAAAAAGAACAGATTACTGAAGGAATTAGGAATTATGAAGGAATAAGGATGTTTTTAAGTGTCTTTTTGGACGAAGATGAAGACGAAGACAACTGAGCTCCAGTCCCTACATTAAAATGAACAAACATTTTTGTCTGAATCTCTAAAAAAGAACAGATTACTCTGAAAATAATCCCAGCATTACTCGACATCAGGGTGAGTAGAAAATGAAGTTTCACTTTAAATCCATTTTTGATTGTTTCTTATTTCTCCTGCGTCTCATGACTCCTGCAGTATAAAATATTACTGGTTAAAATTATGCAGCAAAACGGACTTAAAACAACATTATTTACTAACACGTTTTTCAATAGCTTTTGTGTTTTAATTTCGTCTGAATATTTATCTTTTGTTCTCCAATAAGAGTCTCTTTGATCGCGCCGAGCGAACCTTTCATTTCACGAGCGTTGTTTATTGGGATTTTTTTTTCTTCCCCCCCGAGCGTCCAGTCGTTGCGACGGCAGCTGCCTCCGAGAGCCACTCTGCAAAACAAACCACTCAATAACCGGCAGTAATGGAGCCGGCGGGTCAGGCTTCACGGCCGTATCATTACCATTCGCCAACACGCGCCGGCCCATTGTCTGCCCGCCACTTATTAGCGCTCCTGCTAACAGAGTTTGTCTATAAGTGACCCTAATTAAGTGGCTAGCACCATTAGCTGGCGAGCTAAGAGGCTAAGAGCTGCCCATCTGCATGTGAATGTGTGTTTTTTATGATAATGGCCCGTTGGAGGTGTGTACTGGAATACTAACGCCTGACGACAACATGGACAAAATAGCTCGTTGAGTTCCAGCTTAGATAAGTTACCCGACTGGAAGAAAAACATTTAAAAAGCAGGTTTGGCCTCATTTAACAGCAGGAAAACGAAGCGACGCATGCGGCCGCGGCCCCTCGCCACAGGTGCTGCCGTCCAATCAGAGCACAGCGTTCGGTCATCGGCAGGTGTGTCGGGGCCGGAAACATCCAGAAGGGATTTGTGTGTTTGGAAATCAAGCCTGATTTAGTTACGTTATGTCTTATGTTATAGAATAATACTGACTCCTTCAAGAAACATCTTAAGACGTTTTTATTTGTTCAGGCTTTTCCTTGATTTTCTGGAACTCCTGTTGTGTTATCAGTTTTATCTTGATCTTTAAAGTATATACTTTATTGAGTATTGTTTTGATTGTTTAAGCGCTTTGTGACCCTGGTCTAGAAAATCGCTATACAAATAAAAATGACTTACTTACTTACTTACTTAACAGGAGTGTTTGTATTTATATTATACTGAAAACATTTTTTAATAATATTTTATTTCCTACATTCCATCAGGGGCCACATAATGAACTGAGGTGTCCTTTAAAAAAAACATGGGAATACAGCTTTATATATTACATTAAAAAAAAAAAAAAACATGTGATAATATGAATTTAAGTGGTAAATGATTTCTCTGGAATAACATTTAAATAGAACTTTTTTTTAATGTTTTACGGTTAAAAAACATGTTTTGCTTTTTAAAATTTAATATACAAGCGTTTTTGGGGGCCGTGTGTAAACAAAAGTGTTCCCAGTTTTCCACAGATTTGACTAAAATAAAAAATAAAGAGTCAGGAAATTAACCAATAGGCCGCTCTCTTTGTCACAAGCTCCGCCCACTGAGTTCCTAGAGAGTTAATTAGTAAGTAAGTAAGTAAGTAATATTTGTTTATATAGCGCTTTTCGAGACCAGGGTCACAAAGCGCTTAAACAATCAAAACAATACTCAAAAAAGTACATACTTTAAAGGTCAAGATAATACTGAGAACAACACAGGAGTTCGAGAAATTCAAGGAAAAGCCTGAACAAATAGAAACGTCTTAAGATGTTTCTGGCATCTTGTTTCTGTAATTGTAATTGTAATGGTTTCTGGTAATTGGCTCAGATAGCTACTATTTAAAACGGCTGGTCAGGTGTTTCCGGGATTACACTAATAAAAACGTTCTGGTAACATCGACCCAAGTGTGCGACGGCCCCTTGAATTGTACCCGATTACCAGTCGGGTCCAACGTTTCTCCTGGTCTGTAAAAGCGCTATACAAATAAAAATGACTTCCTTCCTTCCTTACTTACCCGCGATGTCAAGTACTGGACGACTTTTCGTGCATTTCTTCTATTTATCAACGTGTGCCTTTGGTTGATATGACATTGACTTGAACACATCATAACACAAACGTCCAGCACGTGTGCGACACAAACATTTGTCGTCAGTTGTCACCGCCGACAGCATTAATTGAATGTAAACGACGTCAGACGTGTAATTAACGCTCGTCTCCTCGTCTGCCGCGGCATCTGTTCACTCGCCGCTCGTTGTTGATGATGATGATGATGATGATGTTGCCGTAGCTAATGGCTTCTCGCCTCGCTCGCTCGTAAAGCTGCTCAGCTATGGGGCTGCGGGGTCGAAGGTCGCCACTCGCTCTTTGATGTGACCCCGACATCCTGGGAGGAAGAGGAAATGGAGAAGGAAGACGATTCTTCATGGATTGGTTGCAAAAGGTACACAAACACTGTTATGGATGTGTTTGGAGAGTACACACACGCACACACACACACACACACACACACACACACACACACACACACACACACACAAACACACACACACGACACATTTATGTGTCATGGATCCTGAGCAGGCAATTTTTTTCCCACACTAACATTCTTATTTAACAATATTTTAATCTTTTATGCAAATATTATTTTGTGAATAAATAGTTATATTTTAAATGCAAATTTTATGAAAATATATTTTTTTATGAAATATTTTAATTTTAATGCAAATATTATTTTTTCAAGAAATATTTTAATTTTAATGCAAATATTCTTCTTTTCAATCAATATCTTAATTTAATTTTTCTAACCAATATTTTAATTTTTATTTAATTCTTTTCAACCAATATTTTAATTTAATTTAGTTTTTTTCAACCAATATTTTATTTCGAATTTAAATTTTTTCAACCAATATTTTAATTTTTATTTATTGTTTTTCAACCAATATTTCATTTCGAATTTAAATTTTTTCAACCAATATTTAATTTAATTTAATGTTTTTCAACCAATATTTTAATTTTTATTTATTGTTTTTCAACCAATATTTTATTTCGAATTTAAATTTTTTCAACCAATATTTAATTTAATTTAATGTTTTTCAACCAATATTTTAATTTTTATTTATTGTTTTTCAACCAATATTTTATTTCGAATTTAAAATTTTTTCAACCAATTTTTTAATTTAATTTTTTTCAACCAGTATTTTAATTTTTATTATTTCAACCAATATTTTATTTCGAATTTAATTTTTTTCAACCAGTATTTAATTTAATTTAATGTTTTTCAACCAATATTTTAATTTTTATTATTTCAACCAATTTTTTTCGATTTAATTTTTTCAACCAATATTTAATTTAATTTAATGTTTTTCAACCAATATTTTAATTTCAAAGCCAATATTTCTTTTCAACCAATATTTAACATTTCTATGCAGATATTATTTTTCCAACCAATATTATCTGCTCTATTCTAAACCGAGGCTAACAAGCTGCGATGACCTTGAAACAGTATTTTTAAGACGACAAAAGTACAAGGTCGTCTTCTTCTGTATCATCCGGTCAAGTTAGAAACGATGCAACGTAAAGTCGTCAACTAGGAAGTCAAAGATAAATCCGATAAAAAGCGGCCAAATGATGAGGAGTCTCTTAGCTCAGCTCTTTATTCCCCTTTCATCAGAGAACACTGATGTAAACATCAATTTAATGGGATGAAAGTCGCCGCCATGTTGGCGTTCTCTGGCGAAGGAAGGTCGAGTGGAGGCTGCTGGGAGTTCCAGACGAAGCTGGAGAACACGTCTGTTGCGAGAGCGTCTGATTAGTTTCTCCTCAGGACTCGCATTAAAGTTTCAATGTCTTCAATTTGGATGGTCCTGATATTGGAGCGGAGCATCATTACACACCTTATTGGAAGAGTCTGTGCAGAATAGATTTCTACTGATGAGATGAAGAGGCCTCGGGCACACACACACACACACACACACACACACACACACACACACACACACACACACACACACACACACACACACACACACACACACACTTTAGATTCAAGATCATCTGCGTCATCTGTGTTCTAATGGCGGCTGTGTCAAATATCCTAGTTACCTAACGTAACCGTGGTTCTATGACTGAATGCGAGGCCCTCCGGCCCAGACTTATGGTTTATAACTTGGTTCCGAAGGAAGTAGTAGAACCTGCAGTTCCTTCCTTGGATCGATAATCCAGCAGGAAAACAAGTTAAGATTACAACCAGATTATCCAATAAAATGTGGGGAAATAAATGGAGTGAAGAGAAATATGTTCCACTTCATGACCTGGTTTAATTAAAACAGAAAGTAAAAGATCTCTTCAGACTCAATATGTTGTCGTTAAAGCCCCACTAAGTAACTCATGACGTAACTCCCCCGATGTCTACCTTATCTTAACGTTAAGATAGTTTTTACATGATGGGATTTTTCATTTTTGGGACAGACGTGAACTCGCTCACTCCACCGTCGACACGAACGAATGCTCTACGGCAGAAAGTAGGAGACGGCTTTTGCCATCATTTCTATAATTGTAATAATTAATTCGAAAGAATGGGCGGAGCCAAACACAAACTGTTATTAGAAGCGGATACGTTTCTGGTTAATAACAGACTGTTTTTGGACTTGATTCCTATTTTGTTGTTTTGATGGATTATTGGATGATTTGTGGATTTTGTGTTGATTAAAGATATCATCCGTTTGATCTTAACTATATAATTAAAATATATATTAATCAAAAAAATTGTTGTTATGATCCTTATTCTGTTAACCATCTGACGAAAATCGAGTCAATCGCTTCGGCCTGCGCCCTGAAAAAGTTAGGCCGCAGATTATCATGTCACGGGCAGCAAAATGGTCCACGGGCCTCAAGCTTTAAGACCCTGCTTAAGATAATTAAGTTGTTCTTTACAACGAAGATCACGTCTACGGCGTTACAGTCAATCGAAGCAGCTCCTTTAACGGCACTTTCCACCGCCTTAGATCGGCGCATGGTCTGCATAACGACCGACTTCCGCCCCATTGGAGCCGTCGATCCGAGGCGTCTTTCTTCCCTCACTCGTGAACAATGTCCACGGCTGCACCGCTCACGTTGGCGACATCATCAGCCACAGGTCACTCGACGACTCCGGCCCGAGGGAACTGCACCCATAGGTGGCGACGTGAGGACACAGAAGCAGCAAAAAACAAACGTTGTTTACGTTTGTTTCCTGGAAGTGTTTAAAGAGCCGAAGGAGCCGCTGACGGATCGGCGACGACTTCAAATTACAGCAGCAAAGTGTCTCCTCTGGACGTAGAAATGAACTGTCGTCTCTGCTTCTTATCCACTTAGGACGGCGGCGTCTTCACCCTTCGCCGCCGCTTCTGTCCTCCTCGCCCTCGTCTCCAAATCACCGTCTAAAATAATATCTGCTCATTCGCTCCTTTTTCTCCACTTTCCACTGCCGCCCCCCCCGCCCTCCTCCTTCACTATTATCTCTCGGTCTCCTGCGCCCTCAACCCTAACTCACTCACTTCCATCCCCCCTTCTCCCTTCTAGCTTTCTTCCGTCTTTCATTTGTTCTCCGCTTGTTCCTTCCCTCTCCTCACTTTGAGCCAAATAGATTTTCAATTACGTGCTGAATGCCTGGAAGCTCCTATATTTGCTAACCTGACCCCAATACAGCTGAAGTGACACACACACACAGACACACACACACACACACACACTCACACACAGACTCACACTCGAGACACTTCCACCTGCACTTACAGCTAATGGAGTAGAGGTGTGAATGAGAATGTCTTGACTGTTTTTAACAACTCTGCTTTGACTTCGACGCACACAGCTACACAACTGTGTGTGTGTTGAACTCACTCACACAATCATAAGATCGCAAGATTCAAACACAATATTTTGGTTGACTTTTTACTCTTTAAAAACTTGACTGTTTTCTGTTAAACAAAACCTTCTAGGGTTTATAGATTTATGCTTTTAGTTGATTTTTTTGTTAAGGTTGTCTTTTTCGTCCTTGCTTGGTTTTTTTCTTTGTATGTGTAAAACGAACAAAATTATTGTTTTAAGTGGATTTTTTTACCGCGTCTTATTTATACTTTTATTAACTTGTGAGGTTTATGTTTTTGCAAATTCATTTATATATATATATATATATATATATATTTTCATTTAATTCCTTTGTTTTTGGCCCTTTTTAAAACTTGATTTTGACTTTATTTTGTTTGATTTTATTTGCAAATTGAATATTTTGTTTCAATTATCATTTTAATATATATTTTTAACTGTTTTTTATTTTACTTTCGACTCTTCATTTTTTTTCATGTTTTTAAAATCGTATTTGTTTTTAATTTCCTATATTTGCAAATCGATTTAATTCTCAATATTAATTTACTGATTAAAGTTTCTATAATTTCTTCTTCAAAGCTTCGATTAAAACCATATTTCACTTGTTTTCTCTTCATCCGTTAGTTTGTTTCTGAGATTTTGTTCTTTATTAACTCATGAATTCTTCGACACACACCGTCGAGCTTCAAACGCACAACAAACACAACCAGTCGCCGCGTCCTCTTTAATTCGCTGTATTAACCAGAGAGGGAGGTCAGAGGTCAACAACACTAATGCCCGACGACTGAAGGGGAACAAACAGCAGCAGGAAGAATAAATGTGTTGTGGGTCGTGCAGGCAGAGCGTCCGTCAGGTGGAACCACAGCCTCGGGGCTTGTTTCCAAACGTCGGAGCCACGCGACACGTTGTTGCTGCTCAGGCTGTTAAACCTGCAGCAATGAAACCGTGGAAATGAGAGAGAAAAGCTTGTTTTTGTCCACAAAACTAATCCACGATTTCTCTTATTTGTAATTAACGAGGTTTGCTTTTGGTTGGAATTCATTAGGATTCAACAGAAATAAGATTTAAAAAATCATTATTTCATATAATTATACATCTTATTAATATATTCACTTTAAATACATTTAAATGTTCATTTAAAACAGGCAATAATCAAAACGTTCAAATAACATGATTATATTTATGTTTATATGATTATTAATTCTATATTTAATGTGTCAGTTCTTTTTATTTATTTGTTTTCTAAATCTGGGGGTAACGTTTGTTTTACCACATTTTTTTAAATGATATTTTTATCTTTTAAATTCCCTTTTTCAGTACAAATAAAATAATAATGTTTGTGTTGGTGTGTGTGTTCCCAGGTGTCATATACATATTGATTAAAATTCATTATATTTTTTCATTTATTATTGTCTTTCTTGTGCTTTTCCTCTTCTAAGGATAAAAGTTAAGTTTCTACTTATTCATAATTTGTTCTTTTTACAGACTAAAAAAAGGAGAGGAAATAAACGTATTACAGTTTTTAATCAGTGTTTAAAGAACATCAAATTATCCAAGGGTTTTTAAAACTTTAATTTCTTTAATTTTCTGATTAATTCAACGGAGCCTTTGGATAATGTTTATTTATACACATGATAATATGTTTTAACCTAGTGATAAGATTACATTTACTAGTCATTCTAACTATCAAACTTTTCCAGCTTAAAAAGCAACTTCTTGTGATTCCACTTAAATAAACAGTGTCTTTGTAACAGCCAGATCAAGCATAAATCATGATGAAAATTTAATAAGAAATGATAAAAAATATATATATTTGGTGAACACTTTGATTTGATCAATATCTTGATGATTTTAATGCTTTATTCCGAACATGGTCCATTAAAAAAACAAACAAAAAAAACAATATATATAACAATAATGATATGAAGCCCTTTGACAAGTTAATAGAAGTAAATCACTGCCATCAGAAACTAGAGTATAGTTGAAGAAAACTTTTTAAATGTTGTATCATTGAATTTAATTGTTTAATATTTGAATCATTTCTATATTGAAAGGAGGAATTCATTTTTATTGAATACACTAATTGAAGTATTTTACATTGAATTCAAACGGATTTACATTAAATACAAATTCAATTTAAAAGATCACAAATAAAAACAGATTAAATTCATTTATTTTGTCATTTTTGTCATTAGAATATCAAACTCTATGTGGGGAAAAAAATGGAGAATATTTGAATTATCTAATAAAAGCAAATTAAAAATAAGGAAGAAAATGTGGATTAATGTGACGTTGAGATTGACAGCACTTGAGTCAAACTTTGATATCTTTAGCAACCATTTGATGGTCGTTCGCACTTGAAAGGCAGCGGTTGCTGGTTCGACTCCTGCGTGTTCAGACCTTGTATTTAGAGGAAAGTATCAAAGAAAACAAATCCCTTCAAATTAGTATCATGTCGCTTAAATGTGTGTGTGTGTGAGGAGGAGGGAGTGGATGGGGTGGTGTAGGAGGAGGGGGTCGATGTGTGTGTGTGTGTGTGTGGGGGGGGGTCGATGTGTGGGGGGGCTGCTTTGTTAAGGCCTGAATGAGTTGTTGATGGCTGCAGCAGCTTGTCTCTCCCAGGGGATGAAGAGGAGGAGGAGGAGGGTAAGTTGATAATTGCAGGGAACTTGGACCCAGTCTGTCCATGCGCCCCCCCTTTACACAAACACCCCCTTTAGAAGACAGCAGCAAGGAGGAGGGGAGTCTGAGGGGGGGGTCTCATGATTAGTCCACTTAAACACATCTCGTCTCTTTGTCTCTGGGTGAGTCTGCCACCCCTTCCACCCTCTCTTCAGCCTCTCGCCCGTTTGATTCGGCTTTTTTTAATAAGTGTTTTGATTTTGGGGGGTGCGAGGAGGACAAAGGGGGTCGGGGCAGGGGGGTCTCTCTGGTCCCAGCTGCCGGTCATGTGCGAGGGCGAAATACATGATGCAGCGGCGTGTTGACAGGAGCAGCTGGACATCAGTCGGCCATAACGCCTGGTTTTGAGGCTCCATGTGTGTGTGTGTGTGTGTGTGTGTGTGTGTGTGTGTGTGTGTGAGCTGACACCTCCTGGTCAGAGGAGGGAGAACAGAGGTTTGGGGGCCACGTCTGAACAATATCTATCAGAACATTGAACTGTTTAACTTGAAAAATGTTTATTGACTAATTGAATTTTTTTTTATTGAGTCATTTAATTCGATTTTAACTGAATTTAAAAAATATAATCTAATTTTTCACACGCATAGAGTTTGATATTATAATTCCAATAATTAACTAGACATTTTTCTCTTTTTCGATTTGATATTTTTTTTAATTTGTAGCCTTTATTCAATAAAAATGTTGGTATAAAAGAAACCAAAAGAGTGCCGAGCTATTTCAGCCAATCAGGTGATGCGCAGACGATCATGTGATCGAATCCCTCATGCGTTCATTAATATTGAATTTAAAAGGCTCTGGAATAAATAAAAAAATATTGAGTCTAGTAAATCAAATAATAAATCTATAAATTAGATACACTTTCTTATCTTATTTATTTATTTTGATGGCCACTATATTTGTTTAATCAGTTATATTTAGAATTCATTTCATAAAATGCAATAAATAAAAAAACAAAAATGAACTGAAGAGCTGTTTGTTTTCTGTCAGAAACATCCGTTTATAGTGTTTTTTAAATAATAATAATACAGGTAAAGTGCCACACAATGCCTGCCGGGGGCCACAGTTTTTATCATCACACTAAGATTAAAGGTATATAAGATATTAAGCTCTGAGTGACAAGAAACATCCATAAATATACATTGATTTGAGCATCAAGAGTGTAAACACAAACCTGAGATGGAAGAAACACATTTGTGGACGAGGAAGAGAAAAATAAAATAGTTTAGAATGAGTTTCATTTTGACAGAAAGTCACATGTTTCCAGTTCAACAAAGGACGGCGGCGAGAGGAAGTGGAAGCGATGAAAGAGAAATGAGGGCGTTGAGGAAAAGGCGGTCGCAGGACGAAGGTAGAAACTCACACGAGTCGCAGTAATGACCCGCCTGGAGGCACCAATGATTTCCTCCACTGGCGCGGCGGCTGAACCCGGAGAGAGGTCGAACAAGCGAGAGGTTTTTTTTTACTTGAAATTAGTTTAGACACAACTGACGGTTGAGTGTTCGTTTCCCTCTTCAACCAGTTGAAATACCCGCCGCCGCCCGGACTTAAAGGCAACTCACGTGAAACTCTCCTAATGTTTCAAACGTTGAATCTTCCTCTCCAAGAATCAGTGAGTCCTTCATCACCACCATGTTTTCAACTATTTACTTTTTAAAGTTGCTGTGAAATCTGGGCGAACGAGAGGTTACGAGAGTCCATTATGAAGGAACAATGGCTTCACTCCTCCTCCAGCCGGCTGTAATCATGGCCACTTTGTTTATACAACAAGTCCCCTGGAGGTGAAGAATTCTAGGATTGATGAACCGTGGGGACAAACCTGGATGTTTGACCAATCTCAGCATAGTGGGCGTGCTTATGGTCAAGCTGAAGAAAAAAAGGTGGGCGGGGCTTAAGTTCATTTTCTAATGTCAATATTTTAATGAAAAGAGAGTTTTGTACAAAAACACAAACTAACATATACCATTAGTTTACCATTAATAAGTAATTTGACAAAACTAAATAGTCACCAGAAAGGGAATGCAGGTGGATAATGGGTCATACTTTTGCTGAATTGATGTTAATCAATCCTTATTTATTATATATTAAATATATTTTATTGTTACTGGAACTCATTGGACTTCCTTGGGAGTCTTTTGTATTGTATTGTTTTCATGGGTGTCTTCTGTATTGTATCATTTTCATGGGGGTCTTGTATATTGTATTACTTTCATGGGTGTCTTCTGTATTGTATCATTTTCATGTGGGTCTTGTTTATTGTATTGTTTTTATGGGGTCCTTTTCTATAGTATTGTTTTCATGGGGTCTTTCTGTATTGTATTGTTTTCATGGGGGTCTTCTCTATTTTATCATTTTCATGGGGGTCTTCTGTATTGTATCATTTTCATGGGGGTCTTGTATATTGTATTACTTTCATGGGTGTCTTCTGTATTGTATCATTTTCATGTGGGTCTTGTATATTGTATTGTTTTTATGGGGTCCTTTTCTATAGTATTGTTTTCATGGGGTCTTTCTGTATTGTATTGTTTTCATGGGGGTCTTCTCTATTTTATCATTTTCATGGGGGTCTTCTGTATTGTATCATTTTCATGGGGGTCTTGTATATTGTATTACTTTCATGGGGGTCTTCTGTATAGTTTCGTTTCATGGGGTTCTTCTCTATTGTATTGTTTTCATGGGGGTCTTCTGTACAGTATAGTATTCATGGGGGTTTTCTGTATAGTATAGTTTTCATAGGGGTCTTCTGTACAGTATAGTTTTCATGGGGGTCTTCTGTATAGTATAGTTTTCATGGGGGTCTTCTGTACAGTATAGTTTTCATGGGGGTCTTCTGTATAGTATAGTTTTCATGGGGGTCTTCTGTACAGTATAGTTTTCATGGGGGTCTTCTGTACAGTATAGTTTTCATGGCGATCTTCTTTACAGTAAAGTATTCATGGGGGTCTTCTGTATAGTATAGTTTTCATGGGGGTCTTCTGTACAGTATAATATTCATGGGGGTCTTCTGTACAGTATAGTATTCATGGGGGTCTTCTGTATAATATCGTTTTCATGGGAGTCTTCTGTACTGTATAGTATTCATGGGAGTCTTCTGTACAGTATAGTATTCACAGGGGTCTTCTGTATTGTATTGTTTTCATGGGGGTCTTCTGTATTGTATCGTTTTCTGGTACAGTATAGTATTCACAGGGGTCTTCTGTATTGTATTGTTTTCATGGGGGTCTTCTGTACAGTATAGTTTTCATGGCGATCCTCTTTACAGTAAAGTATTCATGGGGGTCTTCTGTATAGTTAGTTTTCATGGGGGTCTTCTGTACGTTTCATGTGGGGGTCTTCTGTACAGTATAGTATTCATGGGGGTCTTCTGTATAAATCTTTTCATGGGGGGGGCTTTGGTGGGGGGGGGGGGGGGGGGGGGTCTTCGGGAAGGGGGGGGAGCGGGGGGGGCCTTTGGTTTGGTTTTGTTTGGGGGGGGGTCTTCGGTATTGTATCGTTTTGGGGGGGCTCTAGTCAGGGGGTCCGTATATCGTTTTCATGGGAGTCTTCTGTACTGTATAGTATTCATGGGGGTCTTCTGTACGTTTTCATGGGGGTCTTCTGCCCGTGCTCCAGCTTTGTAGGCCATGGTTTGCATAATGATATCATCACAGCGCCACCTGCTGTCCTGGACATAGACCAGCTGGACACAATCTGCTGTCATCGCTTTAATTTCAGATTAAAACCTGGAGGTGGTGACTATCATCCTCTTGTTTAGCGGTTGTTTGACTTGGCGGGGGGCCGGGCGAGGGAGGGGGGCGGGGGGCGCAGGTTGGAGAGGTTGCAACCAAGCATATACATCACTTCCTCTTTAATTAGCTGTCATCAGCTTCTCTCCGCAGAGGAACCGGCCACTAATAATTAATGATCAAACTGGAAAGTCGTGTTATCACTTCCCTCTCTCCCGACGTCGATCACAGAGGGGATTAGCAAAAATCTAAGAATAGATCAGTTGGTTAATAAATTAAGACGTCACAGACGCAGGAACCCTAAAAACCACTTGGAAGGAAGTCTCTGGTTGCCCTGGTAACCAGGGGGTGTCAAAACAATCGGATTATACTCAGTTTAACATGTTTTTCAACTGCATTTGGACCTGAATTCAAGTTAAACTACTACAATAAATACTTTAATGTTCTTTATACACCACAGGGATCTGACTGGGAACTGAATATAGGTCAATAAGACGTTTAGATCATCATCAAATCACTCCGACTACAGTCAGTGTGGTTTCCATGGCCACGACACACACACTCTGCATCGAAACCTAGTAACACAACAACACAACAACAACACGGAGGAACAACAACGGCTAGAATTTAATCGGCAGCTACGTCACGTTGAGAGTCGTGAATATATCAATGAGGGACACACAACAGTCCAACCATAAAGAGGACTAGATCGCCTAAAGGAGGGGTAGGTGGTCTTCAAAACGTTTTGAGCAATCACCATGTTCCCCAACGCTCAAACTATCCGATAAAGTGGTTGTCAAATGCCGACCCGAAAGCCTTTTTCTGGATGAAAAGATGATTTTCTTTTATTTTGAAGGACACCACTCTGTCGCAGGACACACAAAGACACACAACCATTCACGAACACACACTCATACCTACGGACAATTTCCCCAAGTTCCCAATCCACCTCTCTATGTTTTTGGACTTTGGGAGGAAATTGGAGTTCCCAGTAAATCCAACGCTACATGAGGAGAACATACAAACTCCACACAGAAGGTTCCTCCAAACCCTGGAAGTGAACCAGCAACCGTGCTCACCACTGCGCCACCAAGAACGTTTCCTCCATTCATTTTTTTTTTAAAATACGACCAAATGTTACTTGACTATTGCTTCGCTCCTCAGATCCATTATCCTCTCGGCCGCTGAAGAAGTTTTTTTTCGGTTGTGTTCAAAAACCAGTCTCCAGGTTCACCCCGAGCACCATCTGAGCAGGATCCACTTGGACACGCGGGCGAACATGCCGGCGCCGCCGCCGCCGCCATGTTCCCACTGAGCTGTGTGGACGGAGCAGCTAATTAGAGAGGAGCAAGTGTAAGTGGGCATATGTGCACGGGGGGCTCCACCAGCCAACGCGCCGCGGGGAGACCCCGCGGGCGAGCGACCGACTCCGCCGCCAACACGGAGCCTTGTTGTGGTCCGTGCACCCTGAGCCGCTGGCAGCGGTCGCTCCGCGGAGCTACAACCTGTCCTCCATCCTCCCCCGCGGCTCCTCCGCGCTCGCCTCTTCCTAAGATGCTCTTAAGTGCCTTAATTGGATTATCCTTAATGAGTAAACAAACAACAGCAAAAATAATGAGCTAATTCAGAATCATGTCAGGAAGCAGCTCCTCTTTCCTCCCCCGCCCCCCCCCGCCTCCCGGGCAGCCTGAGTAGCGATGCTAAGAATACCGGACGCTAAAGTGGATCTTAAGTGGCTGCTTTGAAGTTACGTGGCGAGTCGGTGAGCCGAAAGAAAACACGTTTTTTAATTTCTCTTCCCACCTGTGTCGACGACCGACGACCGACGAAGGATGACACTGCTTCCTGGTACTGACCACTGCAGACACGGGATAAATGTTGGAGTCGGTGAAGGTGCGAGAGGAGGAAGTTGAGGAAGTCAAGGTCAGACACGGCGCCGGAGATGTGTGCGGTGGAAATGGAGAGCCATTACTCAGAACGACAGAGGAGGAAAACCCGAGAGCAGGAAATCCGACGCGATCGCAGCGAGGCCGAGACTTGAACCCGCGACTCCGCTGTGAGGGGCACCTGTTTCGCGGCCGGACCGCCTCCTTCCCCGCCCGGGCCTTAATCAAATGTACCGAGGAGCCCAGACCGCGACGGCAGCCCTCGCTCGCACCGGCCTGCTGCGCCTGACATCCTTCTAATCCCTACCTGTGGCCAGGCTCGCCCTGCAGGGGGCGCTAGGAGCTGTCGGTGTTCCATCGACACCTCAACCAGACCACGCCGCGATAATCCCTCACGTACCCCCTCCTAGTCATCCTCAGACAACCTGCAAATAAACAAACACCCTTCAACGCACAACTAAACCCAAACTTGTACTTTTAAGATGATTTTCTTCTTCTTCTTCTGAACGTCTTCAATGACGGGTAGCGATGCTAACGCCTGCTCGCTGCTTCACAAGAGTTTTGGAGAACGATGTGTTCAAGTCTTCGGTCGAGAGATTGAATCCAGCTTTAATTAACGACAAGAGTCGCTCATTAATTCGGGTCATTACGAGGCGATTAAGGCGTCAATCAGGCGAGACAGTCAACACCAGCAACTCGTGCTCAATTAGACACGGTAAGTGCGGGGTTCGGAGTTTCCTCCACTTATTGAGCCTCACTAACAGGTTTGATCTGGATTTTGCTCAAGGACACGCTAGTTTTTACCCATTTTAAAAACAGTTTCATTATCTTCAGAGTCCACTAGATGGTAGTGGTGTGTTGATGAAGCTTCGTGAAGCAGTGTCATTATCTTCAGAGTCCACTAGATGGTAGTGATGTGTTGATGAAGCTTCATGAAGCAGTGTCATTATCTTCAGAGTCCACTAGATGGTAGTGATGTGTTGATGAAGCTTCATGAAACAGTGTCATTATCTTCAGAGTCCACTAGATGGTAGTGATGTGTTGATGAAGCTTCATGAAACAGTGTCATTATCTTCAGAGTCCACTAGATGGTAGTGATGTGTTGATGAAGCTTCATGAAAAAGTGTCATTATCTTCAGAGTCCACTAGATGGTAGTGATGTGTTGATGAAGCTTCATGAAAAAGTGTCATTATCTTCAGAGTCCACTAGATGGTAGTAATGTGTTGATGAAGCTTCATGAAAGAGTGTCATTATCTTCAGAGTCCACTAGATGGTAGTAATGTGTTGATGAAGCTTCATGAAACAGTGTCATTATCTCCAGAGTCCACTAGATGGTAGTGATGTGTTGATGAAGCTTCATGAAACAGTGTCATTATCTTCAGAGTCCACTAGATGGTAGTGATGTGTTGATGAAGCTTCATGAAACAGTGTCATTATCTCCAGAGTCCACTAGATGGTAGTGATGTGTTGATGAAGCTTCATGAAAGAGTGTCATTATCTTCAGAGTCCACTAGATGGTAGTAATGTGTTGATGAAGCTTCATGAAACAGTGTCATTATCTTCAGAGTCCACTAGATGGTAGTGATGTGTTGATGAAGCTTCATGAAACAGTGTCATTATCTCCAGAGTCCACTAGATGGTAGTGATGTGTTGATGAAGCTTCATGAAACAGTGTCATTATCTTCAGAGTCCACTAGATGGTAGTGATGTGTTGATGAAGCTTCATGAAACAGTGTCATTATCTCCAGAGTCCACTAGATGGTAGTGATGTGTTGATGAAGCTTCATGAAACAGTGTCATTATCTTCAGAGTCCACTAGATGGTAGTGATGTGTTGATGAAGCTTCATGAAACAGTGTCATTATCTTCAGAGTCCACTAGATGGTAGTGATGTGTTGATGAAGCTTCATGAAACAGTGTCATTATCTTCAGAGTCCACTAGATGGTAGTGATGTGTTGATGAAGCTTCATGAAACAGTGTCATTATCTCCAGAGTCCACTAGATGGTAGTGATGTGTTGATGAAGCTTCATGAAACAGTGTCATTATCTCCAGAGTCCACTAGATGGTAGTGATGTGTTGATGAAGCTTCATGAAACAGTGTCATTATCTTCAGAGTCCACTAGATGGTAGTGATGTGTTGATGAAGCTTCATGAAACAGTGTCATTATCTTCAGAGTCCACTAGATGGCGTCTCTTGCAGTATTTTCCTTTGCTTTGAACAACTTTTCTAGAGAAACATCGTTTCTTTAAACTGATGCCGCCACCTACTGACCTCTGAACAACATGACACTGTTTCATGAAGCTTCATCTGACCATCACTAACTATAGTAACCAGGATATATTTGTAGTATTGCCGAGTACTTGACTCTGGTGTAGAATTTACAGACCACGGGACTCTTGATTTGCTTTGAAACCAAAATATGTCCAAACATTAGCTTTAAAAGCTGCTGGAGTCACTGTATCCTCTCGTCCTCAGTCATTGCCAGGAACTAGCTGGTTTTAAATGTTCTTTTTCCTGCCTTCATCTAACGGCCGGAAGTTTAATTTTAAGACAAAAAAATGTTAATCATGGTCTACTAGTTAATATACTGCTGTATTTAATTTACTTCATCCATCTTAAACTGATGATGGTCTGATCCATCATTAGGTTAAGATGGTTATCGGCAGAAACATGAGCGTAGCCTCCTGCTCATCAGGTTGCTGGTTCAACTTTTTGAAGTACATTCTACTGCTACAGACGATAGTTGTCGTCTGTGAATACTTGTCCTGTGATGGACTGTCAACCTGGAGGGGTATTATAAAATAAAGTACTGTATTGCTATTCAACAGCACTGTGTCAATGTTTATTTAAAGAAAACAAATCCTTTTTTGTAAACAAAAATATTATTCAATTAATAGATTAAAATATTCACAGTGTTTGTTCATTTTTCTGTTGCAACTAAACTTCTGGCCGCTAGATGGCAGATGTCATTTCTCCATTTCCTCCAGCTAAAGGAAGAACGAAAGCCAGTGAGATCCATGCGATGACTGAGGATGAGAGGATACAGTGACTCCAGCAGCTTTTAAAGCTGATGTTTTGACATATTTTGGTTTGAAAACAAATGAAAGAAGTTACGAAATTGTGAAGATGTGGTCTGTAAATGATGCAACACCAGAGACAAGTACTGGACAATACTACACATATAAACTTGTTCCTAAACTATCGCAATATAACGTATCGTTGACCCTGTATCGTGATACGCACCAGATACTTGGCAATAGGCTCCCCTAGTGTCCCTCTAGTGGCCTTTAACGTTAAACCACACTTTAATGGTGTTCAAATGTGACACTATTGCCTAAATTCTGGTTCAAATATGCTCAGATAGTACAACTAAGTTACTAGTTGTGTTTTTTTCATTTTTTCATGTTAACGTTGTTATTCCTACACAAGCTAACTTAAAAATCTGCTGCTACAATAGCATGTAGCTCTCAGCTAACCGGTAACAAACGTCGAGCAAGTAGTTTGAAGTAAATAAATGTGTATCTGTAACGCATTACTTTTTTGCTGTGACGCAGCAGGGTCAGGCATTAGAAAACAAATATTCTAACAGTTATTTATCACTCAAAAACAACATTTCATGTTAAATAAAGTATTTTTTCTTCTGCACAAATGTTGACTTCCGGTATAGCCGGGAAATGATTAAAGGATTTTGATCCGTAGTTTCACTTTCCTTCTGAAGATCAAGACTCTTTTGGATTTTACGATAAAAACTGTCGTGTTGCTTGAAATGATTGTGGGGAAAATAAGGGGAAATGTATATAAGGTTGTGTATTTTAACACGTATCCGGACTATAAAGCACACTTGAAAGTATTTAACTTCCTAAAATAACGACGAAAGTGCGGCTTATACATGGATTAATTTGGGTCTTAAAGCAGCTCTGGGTAGTTTTGTGTAAGTTAATATTTTTGTACTAAAATAACTTGTGATGACACATCGACTTAAAACTAGTTGAATGACTCATATACCGTGACTTGAGGTGTTTTGTGTGATTTTTTTGTTTGGAATAATAGTAAAAAAAAATAGCATATTATGTTGTTATATGTTATTTCGATTTTTTTCATTTTATTATTTTTATTTCTGGGTGTTTTATTTGTGTTATATTGCTCTTGCTGTTGTTTAAACCGAATTTCCCCTCGAGGGACAAATAAAGGATTTCTGATTCTGATTCTGATAACTAAATAGTTATTTTGAGTTTGATTTCGCGGTATCGGACGGTGTTTTACGTGTTACAACTGAACCAGGTTTAAAGATATTGTCAACACGTTTATTAAAGTTAAAGTTGACCGACTTATCTGACTTTTTGTCTCACTTAATGCGCCTTATATGTGAAAATAGTGTGAAAAACAGACCATTCATTGACATATAATCCAGTGCACCGTATAGCGTGTAAAATACGTTCATAGGATCTAGATCTATAGATTCAGACTTCAGTGTCAAAGGTCACAGTTTCGCTTACAATTCCAAGACAGTAATATTGTGATTCAACTCATCACTTTGTAATGAGCAGTAAAGTAACTTGTCACGGAGAAAAATCTGATCTTCTCTTCGTTCTTTTTTCTCCGAGATCTTTCATCGTTCGCTATCTCGTCTCCGAAACCAGCGTTTCTGCCACAATCTGCTCCTCCTCGCGCTCAGCAGCGAGAGAGGAAGGTGTCAGTTTCAGTGAAACGACTTAATCCCGATGTCAATGAATTAATTACATGTGTTAATGAGCGACAGCTCACCCAAATTAAATTAATACCGTAATGGCCTCAGACAGACAGAATTAGCTCCCATTTCAGTAAACGCTTTCTGGAGTGTACACAGCCGCGAGGATAGACACACACTTGTGATGACACACACACACACACACACACAGCTCAAACAACACCCCCCCCCCCCACCAGCAGATCACCATCCAGATGTAATTACCGGACTAATTACACGACAACCCCCAACCCTCGCTCGCACGTCGCGCCAACTTCATTTCCTGATGGTTAAGTCGGCGACGGACTTGGTCACCTTCCTCCCTCTCGCTCGCCTTCCTCCTCGCCGCCGCCGTCGCCGACTGAGTGGCCGGACTTGGGAGGCTGTTTAGTCGGCCATTAGCTCTAATGGAGACTTCGCCGCCGCCACCACGCTCCACAAACCCGCTGATGGGAAGCGGCGCTGACACTCGGGGGGGCGGGTTTACTGGGCCAGGAAAATGGCCGCTTCGACAGTATGTGCTGGATTTTATTGGGAATATCAAACCTTGAAATACAAACCAACGAGGCAGATCTTCAGACCTTCTTATGAAATCGATGTAGTACTTCGAGTCACGACTAGGGGGAGAAGACCCCCATGAACATCCCAATATCCAATATCCATATTAAAAAAGCATAAAATCCTTTATTTAATCTACGTTGTTAGTGTTGCTTCATGAAACAGTGTCATGTTGTTGAGAGGTCAGTAGGTGGCGCCATCAGTTTAAAAATGATCAATTTCATTAGAACAGTTGTTCCAAACAAATGAAAATAATGCAAGAGACGCCATCTAGTGGACTCTGAAGATAATGACACTGCTTCATGAAGCTTCATCAACACATCACTACCATCTAGTGGACTCTGAAGATAATGACACTGCTTCATGAAGCTTCATCAACACATCACTACCATCTAGTGGACTCTGAAGATAATGACACTGCTTCATGAAGCTTCATCAACACATCACTACCATCTAGTGGACTCTGAAGATAATGACACTGTTTCATGAAGCTTCATCAACACATCACTACCATCTAGTGGACTCTGAAGATAATGACACTGCTTCATGAAGCTTCATCAACACATCACTACCATCTAGTGGACTCTGAAGATAATGACACTGCTTCATGAAGCTTCATCACACATCACTATCATCTAGTGACTCTGAAGATAATGACACCTCATGAAGCTTATACATCATACCATAGTACTCTGAAGATAATGACACTGCTTCATGAAGCTTCATCAACACATCACTGTCATCTAGTGGACTCTGAAGATAATGACACTGCTTCATGAAGCTTCATCAGATTGTAAGGATCATAATGAGCCTGAAGTGACTCTACCTTTCAAATACAATAATATTTGAAGCATATATAAAACATATTACATGAAAAATACTGTAAAGAATTTCAGCTTCTACTAGTAAGTGTAAGGGTGTGTAAAGGGGGGCTGAAGACCCCTCTGAAAAAGTTAGTTTTGAATTCAAATTTAATTGATATTAATACTATTGTATTTAAAATCAATATTTTGTCAATTCAATATCAATATCAATATCTGTTTGGAAAAATTAAAAGGTACATTATCACTTTGAATGTACTCTGTTTAAAATTGTAACAATATAAAAAAAAACACTACATATGAAAAATAACCAGAATTTCAGCTTTTACAGATAATGTTAAGGGTTTGTTGAGGGGGGCTGAAGACCCCCATGAAATAAAAATAAAAAATCCTCATATTTGATTAAATCTAAACTATATGTTTACATTTTCAGAATTCCAGCTCCTATGACACATTTTAACAGGGCTCAAATGGGGGCAAAAGACACCCCTGAAAATTAAAATACGTCCAAAGTAAATTAAATTCATATCATTGTATTTAAAATCATTATTTGGGTAATTGGCCATTTTTTAATTACATGAAATCTAAGTCTTATATATATTAAAAATGTTTCTAGAATATCAGCGTCTCCTGTTAATTGTAAAAGGGGGACTGTAGACCCCCCATGAAAATTTCAATACATTTGAAATGAATAAAATCTAAACCATCTAAATAATTGATACTTCCAGAATATTACCTCCTATTGCCAATTTTAGGAGGGCTCAAACTGGGGCAGAAGACCCTTCTGAAAATTTTTTTTCCATTATTTAACCTGTTTTGGCAGTTGTAAGATTCATTATCCACCTTAACTTAACTCTTTTTTCCAACAAGATGATATTTTTGCCAAATTCAGATGTTACTGAAGTTCTGAAAAGAAGAACCATGAAAATAAAACATTTTATAGATGTGATACTTTGACTTTGAACTTTATTCCAGTTCAAATAATCAGAATATTTTATTAGCCCAAGATAGGATCTTGTGGTGGCAGTCAAGAATAAAACACACAATAAATATTAATATATTATTATTTATTTAATTGTTTTCATGACGTTTTTTTTCCTTTCATTTGCGTGACTGTGGAGAGAATAAACATACACATAAATACACTCTTTAAACATAATTTCCAAAGCAGCAGAACATTTGCAGGGATTCTTCGTCGGGATTAATTCGAGTAAATGTTGACACCACACAGTTATTATCTTAACTAATCCAACCTCCAAACCATCTGTCCTCATCTCTGACATCACTAACGTGATAACTCGTTGTTTAAAAAAAAATGAAACACCACATTATGGAGTCTCACGATCAGCTCCTGAACCGACACCGGTGGGTTGGTGTCCATGTGTCTGCATGAGTTCATGTGTATTGGGGTGTACAGTGTGTGTGCGAGCATGAACATTTTCATGGGGAGCGACTCTACGGGGAAACGCGGCTTCTGTCGCAAACACCATCTGTCAACAACAGGCTCACCTGCTAGCAAACATTTAGCCGAGCCGCTCTTCAAACACACACGAGAAAAAACACAACCCGGAGAAGTCGACAATCATGTCATTTCCCACCGACTCCGTGTGTGTCGTCTCTCAAGGAAACACCTGCAAATGTGTCGCGATGGCCGCCACGTGCCAGGGGAACAAAAAAACAAAAACAACCCCCACACACACAACTTTTGGCACCTTTTGTCGAAACACGAAAATTGTCGGGCGGAAAAAAAAGTGAATATGCAAAGAGAGGACGAGGGAGAGAGGAGGTGAGATGATGGGAGGCGACGGCAGGAGACGCAGACAATTACCTGAGGTGTCGGAGTAAATTAACTTCTCATCGTCGCTAATTAGTCGCCTCATCCCTCGGAGTCGCACGGTTTCGCGGCGCGTGACGGCGAGAGTTTGTGCGTCTCGTGCTCCTGCGGCGTCCGACAAAACAAACAAACGACTTCCTTCACACGCTTCTCGAAGCATCGATTTTATTACAGTTCATATACAGTCAGGAGGTGCAACATGATGACAGTAGTACATTAAATACAGCAGTATATTAGCTAGAAGAACATAATAACATGCAAATATTGACCATGTTTGTTCCTTTTTTTGACTTCTGGGCGCTAGATGGCGGCGGGAAACAGAACATTGAAAACCAGCGAGTTTCCGGCAATGACTGAGGACGAGAGGATACAGCGACTCTAAAGCTTTAATGTTTGGACATATTTTGGTTTCAAAGCAAATCAAGAGTCACGTGGTCTGTAAATTCTGCACCACCCGAGTCAAGTACTCGAACAATACTACAAATATATCCTGGTTACTACAGTTAGCGATGTGCTGGTGAAGCTTCATGAAACGGTGTCATGTTGTTCAGAGATCAGTAGGTGGCGCCATCTGTTTAAAAATTATGTTTCATTCAAACAGTTGTTCAAGACAAAGGAAAATAGTGCGCCATCTAGTGGACTTTGAAAATAATGACACTGCTTCATGAAGCTTCATCAGACCATCACTACCTATATTATTGAAATATATAATATTGTTGTCCCTGTATTGTGATGGGAGTTTCTTGCTAATACACACCGCTATTAGCTAGCAGTAGCATTCCTAACAACACAGCTTTGAATAAGTTCTCTGCATCTCCTTTATGGGGCCATCGTTATATCAAAAGCAAATATTTGTTTTATAGCTATATTTTAACTGTACCGTTCCGAATATACGTAAATACCTTTTTTTATAATATATTTTAGAGATTAAATAACATGTTTTTCCTTCTTGAATAAAAAACATCTTTGCAGTATAAACGGCAATAAATCAATGGTGTATAAACAAATGATTAAAATTCTTTAATGACGATTGTGTTTATTGGCAGTGAAGCCCTTAATTAGTTTTCCTGAAAGGTAAGTTAAATACTTCATATTTCGAAGGATTTGTCTCTCCGGCTAAAGATAATCAGATTATTCAAATGGATGCTAATTACTGTGGTTCCTTCAAAGAACGTCACAAAGGAACCTGGACGGACGTCTTGACTAGTAGCTAGTGTGTATTTTGAGTCCTTTATATCTGCTGTAATTTGTGGTCTTTTGCTGCAGATATATTTGAGAAAGGAACAATTCTTCTTTATCGAGCCGCTTTATACATATTCATGCCGACGCAGGAGTTGATCCGTTGGTTTGCGACGCTACCAAAAAAGGGGTAGCTTCTACTCGCCCGGTTATTTCGGCCGCCCTCAATCCCTGCCTGAATAGTTTCCCTCTTTCTTCTCCTGGAATTATCCGAGGATATCGTGTCATTGTGTTGAATCCAGAAAAGAAAAAACAAAATAGACGTACGGAAACAATAACTCTGCTATTAGCCCGTTAGCCCCGTTGGCGTCGGTAGCAGCGTTAGCTTAGCGGTGTAAAACAACAAGAACAGCATCGACGTTCGCGACAGCACAACAATACAAATTACAATAACATTGTGTGCTAATCCTTCTAAATGGAAGCAAGGAACTGAATCAGTTTGATTCTCTGCTCGGATGATTTTGGTTTGTTAGGTAATCCTCGGCGCCCGAACACTAATCCCGCCTCTGCTGCGAGGCTCCTGGTGTAAAGATTCTGTCGGCCTTGTGAAAACTTTATCTAAATTTGTAGTTCTACGTCCGCGCCAATAGCTTTTCTTTTGTGAATTTCATTTTCAATCAATGTTCTTAAGAAAACTTTATTTGTCCACGAGGGGCAACAAGATTTGTATTAAACAGGACAAGGTTAGTGTAAAACCTTGTGTTACTTTTCCAGATAAATACACAACAAACACAGGTATGTGTAGTTTAGACTCACAAAGTGAGAATAAAGATACTTGTGCAGTGAGCGGAAAAGTTCTCTTTCTATGTGAACTGGTTTAAAGTTCAGTTTTCCAATTCTAAAATGAACTAGTTTATAAAGTTCATGCCTCCAAGTTCATCGTTTTTTTTCCCCCAACGAAATTATTGCTAAAACCCATTAATAACCAAAGATAGCGATTATTACAAATGTTTTAACATTAAAAATACGCTTCATATTATTTATATTATTCACATTTATTGTCAGTATTGAACCAAGTAACACAGAAATGCTATGTGTTGTTGTGTAATACAGTATCTTACAGGATAAATGAACCAAAGATACATTTAATAAGATGAATAAAATACAATAAAATAAGTGACTCTAACATTAAAGTGGACGAATAACAATTAAATAACTTAATCAGGATCATCTTATTTTGAACCTTAAAAAAAACAGGTTTACATCACAGCAACATTTCTGTCTATTCAGTCACAGCAGCAGTGATGCCTTCAAGGTCCTGACGTACAGATGTTCGTTTTTAAAGTCGACGAAATGTTTTAAATCCTCGTCGCCCTCGTCATGAAACTAAATTATTATAGAAAGAATTCTTGACACTTTGTCGACTTCATGCTGTGTGCTCACTGTCTCTTTGTTTGATGCTGGTTTTCAACCTTAGTGTTTGAGAGTGTCATGTACTATTCAATAACTATAGGAACTTGAGTCTTTGGGTGGTGATCGGAGACAGATGGATTTTACCCGGTGGTGGAAGCTACAGGCCAGAGGTTGTTCAGAGGGTTTAGCCCCGCCCACTGAAAATACTCTGCTGTGATTGGTCAAGATGGAGGTGTCATCAATCCTGGAAGTCTCCACCTCCAACGTACTCGTTGTTTAAACAAAGCGGGGCGTAATGACAGCTGGCTGGAGGAGGAGTGAAGCCATTATTACGCCATAATGGACTCTCGTAACCTCTCGTTCGCCTGGATTTCAGAGAAACTTTATAAAGTAATAAGTTCATGGTCATGATAAGGGACTCACTGCATCTTGGAGAGAAAGACTTAATTATTTCCTCTTTAAGGACATGGAAGAACGAAGGTGGGACTCCGGCCTTGACAACCTTTGATAGTTTTGTGATCATTTGTGGGTAATTTTTCACAGCAGCCATGGTTTGGAGGACATGCCAAGCTGAACAGAAGTTCCCTTCGGACCAGGGTGTCCTGACTTCTTTCATGGAAAAGCAACATTTGATGAAGAAAAAAAATGTGCGGTGGCTAAAGGTGAACAGTAAGTATCACATTCAGAACTTCGACATAAAAGGGACGTTGCCCACAACCAGATCAAATGTAGAACTTCTTCACTATGTTCCTTACGAACGAAATGACGCAGCATTACTAAGCTGGTTCTTAGATCTGGAGCTTGTAATCCATGTGTTTGTTTCTTCTCGTCTGGACTATTGTAACAGTTTGTTTTCATGTCTTAACAAGAAGGATCTGTCTCGTCTGCAGTTGATTCAGAACTCTGCAGCGAGAATTCTGAGCCGCTCTAGTAGAAGAACTCACATTTCTCCGATCCTTAAAACTCTTCACTGGCTTCCAGTTTCTTTCAGGATCAACTTTAAAATTCTGGTTCTTACTTTCAGATCTATTCATGGTCAGACCTTCCATCAGTGATCTGATCCAGCCTTACACCCCAGCTCGGGCTCTGAGGTCTGTGGATCAGAATCTACTGATGGTTCCTTGCACACGGTTCAGGACCAGAGGAGAGAAATCTTTTCAGGCTGTTGCACCTAAGCTTTGGAACGATCTTCTCTCTCTTTACGCTTGATGGATCTACTGACTCCTTTAAGAAACATCTTAAGACGTTTCTATTTGTTCAGGCTTTTCCTTGAATTTCTCGAACTCCTGTGTTGTTCTCAGTATTATCTTGATATTTAAAGTATGTACTTTTTTGAGTATTGTTTTGATTGTTTAAGCGCTTTGTGACCCTGGTCTGGAAAAGCGCTGTATAAATAAATATTACTTACTTACTTACTTACTTACTGTCTCAGATAAGCCATCAGGAGGAGCACTTATCTGTGTATCCTTCATTTAAGACCATCTGCATTCAAGTCCATGTTTTTCCCTGTTGTGAAAACTTGTTCTCCTCTCTCGCATAATCCATAAATCACGATGGAGTATAAAGATGCAACCGCAAAAAAAATTAAAAAAGCGCTAATGGTGATTGGTCCGACTTCCCTGGCGCTCCACGATACGACACACTCTGGCGGCTCCTCTCCTCAAGTGAGCGAGCGCCAAGGCTGCGATTTCGCCAGCGCTCTTCAATTAGCGTTGAGTTAATTAAAGAGCATCATCAGGTTCTCGTTAGTGATTAAACACCCGAGTGTGATGACTTAACTCAGCAAGACTCCTGGCGAATCATCTGTCCCTGTGATCCCTGACTTGTGAGTGTGGATTAGAAATGTAGTCGTGCTAAGGCGCTTGCGAGGGAAACAGATTCTCTCGCTCGCGCTGAATCTCAACGCCGCCGCCGCCGCCGCGGGGAAAACGCTGCATATGCAACAGCAGAAAAACCCGTCAAGAGCTCCGAGTTCTGAATCTCAGTTGCTAAGCGTGCGACACACATTTAAGCTCAGAAGAATGAATGCGGCGTATAAACAGCGTGCTACAGCCGAGCTAGTGTTCAATTCCAAGCGCTGCAGTTAGGTGGCGCCGTCACATTTATCAGACAATTCTCTACGGGTAAAAAAAACCCTTGTTGGCTCTTGATCACGACATGATTTGACAGTGTTTATTTAAGTGACCACACAGACAGCAGATGGTATCACTCAAACCAAGGAGCCAAGGTCTCAAGCACATATTTTAATGTATCTATCCCCTATGGTAGATAGAGGGGCTCTTTAGCTAAACTTAAGTGTAACCGTGTTTATTCGTAAACGGTGGAAAAGTGGAAGGAAATTGAAGTGAACGATGTACCTGTTAGCATCAACGCCAGTCAGAGGTTAAGGGTTCGAATCTAGATTCTGTAAATCTTCAATTAAAATCATCAACAAAGATTTTATTCCAATTTATAAGGCGACATTTTTTTTACGTGCATAATTAAAGGGACTTTCTCAAACTATTTGCAAATACTTGCATTCTGGCCTAAAGCTCAGTAGAAGCGATACATTGCAATACTTTTTACCTCGAAACTGTATCGACATTTGACTAGAACTGCAAAGATTTGTAAAGTCATATCTTTATGTGTAACTATATTTATTTAAGTGTAACTACTTATATTAAGTGTAAAACAAGCTAATTATATCGTTTTTAATTTACTGTTAGAATGAAAATATTCACATTGTGTTCATTATTGAGGAACATTGTAATCTCGTCGGATCGTTGCGATGACTGAGGACGAGAGGATACTGTGGAATCCAGCAGCTTTAAAACCGGATATTTGGACATATTGTTGTCCTAAAATGAGCAAAATAAAAATGAAAGCAGTTACAACTTCATCATGTGTTCTGCATATTCTGCAACACCAGGGTCAAGTTATCGGCAATACTACAAATATATCCTTGTTACTACAGTATTACTATATATTGCAATATATCGTATCATTGCCTCTGCATCGTGAAACTTATTTTATCACCTGTCAATACACACACCTATAACTCCGTGTAACCACATTACCATGGCAACACCAATTTTGTTGGAGCCATCCCTCTCATGACACCATTTGTTCCACACATCCCAGACTTTGATCACTGAGCATTTGGTCGCTAAGAAGGCTCTTAAGAATTAGTCATCACCATATCACATTTCCTTCTTAAGTGAAAGATCTTCTTCAGGTGAGAGCGACTATGGCCTACTCAACCTTCTTTCAAAGCGTTCTTAGAAGCGCTCAGAAGAAGATCGTAACAGTTAGGAGGTTCTTAACCAATCCTGGAAGGTTGTTAAAGGGCACCTAATGTGCTGATTTAAGTGACTCTTAAATTGTTCTAGGACCTCTATTATACTCTATTATACTCATCAGTATGTTTCTTTCTGCAAAAAACTCTCATTTAATAAAGATATTAACATTAGAAAATACGCTTAAGCCCCGCCCACTTAAAATGCGCTGTTTTGGCTGAGAAGAAGTCTTGTCCAAGTAACCACGCCCACTCTGCTCTGATTGGTCACAAAAACACGAGTTGCATTCAAAGACTCACGTAAATTTCAATCTCACCCCTGAAACTCTCAATTTGTACATTAAAAAACGAATAATAAAAATAAGGTTTGCTGCTTAATGTACACATTACAAAAACACCTAAAGGCAGAAGTAACTCTCACCATGTTTACATAAATATTTATTTTGTTTATTAACATGGAGGTTCTTAACTGATTTAGAGCTTCTAGGGGAGGACACCTGCACCAGAGTGATGTCAGAATGTTTAATTTAAACCGTGATCTCGTTTGGCGAGATTTCAGGACTTTATTAGATACTAAGGGCGACTTAACTTTACATGTGAATAAGTCACGAGAGTTTTCACAGTAGTTTCCCTTTAAGTCATCTTGGTCTCAATCTGCCAACAGGGAAATTTCTTGTCAAGATCCGTGCAAGAGACCCTGTGCTATCGTTTTAAACAGCTATCCGATGACAGCTAATAGAGACGGTTTCTTTATTTATGTGTAAACGTGTGCGTGAGCCGTCGGCCTCCGGAGATGGAGGAGGACGATGAAGATAAACCCTTGGCCCCGCCCCCTCGCTCGGGCGCCCATCTATGCAAATGTGGCTGCTTACCATCCGGTCGCAGCTGCCACCCTCCCCACATGACTGGTGGTAATGTATGGCATTTAATAACACTGTGTACACACTCGGCCCCGCAAATCTATATCTGTGATTTAATAATGCGACGCACTCATCCAGACGCTCGGGCGACTTTTTTCCAGGCTTTAAGAGCATCGCCACGACAACAGACAATAGAGAGAGAGATTTAGTGCGAGCGTGATAATTGAAAGTGTGCGTGTGTGCGTGTGTGTGTGTGTGTGTGTGTGTGTGTGTGAGGGCTATAAAGAAGCAGAAGGATTGGACGCTACAGTACACACACACCAGGTGAGCGAAGCTGAGTTGACACTTTGTCAGCACACTGTGATTTGACGTAATGAACGCAGGCGTCGTTACTGCCGTTAATTGGCCAAACTAATTATACTCCGAGGACGTCATTAGCCAGAACCCGCCGCCACGAACGTGTGTGTGTTTTGTCAGTGTGAACGAGCGCGGTCTGGGATTCAGGTAGCGATCGGAGAAAAGGCGTAGGGTAGGAAGAGGCAGCGCAGCAGGTGAGGAAGCGTTTTAGTTCCAGGGCAAAGGTCGGCGGGGTCTAGAAAAGGGGCGGAGTCACAAGGTCATTATTCTACAAGGTGAATGTTGCTGACACCGGCCGGGATTCCAAGAATGGATCAAGGACGAAGAGGAAGAAGGTTCTTAAGAAGGGTTCGGCTACTGAAGTGCTGATGAGGCGTCACGAAACGGTGTCATGTTGTTTAGAGGTCAGTAGGTGGCGCCATCAGTTTAAAAATGATTAGTTGTTCAAAACAAAGGAAAAATAGTGCAGAGACGCCATCTAGTGGAAGATGATGACACTGTTTCATGAAGCTTCATCAACACATCACTACCATCTAGTGGACTCTGAAGATAATGACACTGTTTCATGAAGCTTCATCAACACATCACTACCATCTAGTGGACTCTGAAGATAATGACACTGTTTCAAGAAGCTTCATCAATACATCACTACCATCTAGTGGACTCTGAAGATAATGACACTCTTTCATGAAGCTTCATCAATACATCACTACCATCTAGTGGACTCTGAAGATAATGACACTGTTTCATGAAGCTTCATCAACACATCACTACCATCTAGTGGACTCTGAAGATAATGACACTGTTTCATGAAGCTTCATCAACACATCACTACCATCTAGTGGACTCTGGAGATAATGACACTGTTTCATGAAGCTTCATCAACACATCACTACCATCTAGTGGACTCTGGAGATAATGACACTGTTTCATGAAGCTTCATCAACACATCACTACCATCTAGTGGACTCTGAAGATAATGACACTGTTTCATGAAGCTTCATCAACACATCACTACCATCTAGTGGACTCTGAAGATAATGACACTGTTTCATGAAGCTTCATCAACACATCACTACCATCTAGTGGACTCTGAAGATAATGACACTGTTTCATGAAGCTTCATCAATACATCACTACCATCTAGTGGACTCTGAAGATAATGACACTGCTTCACTAAGCTTCATCAACACATCACTACCATCTAGTGGACTCTGAAGATAATGACACTGTTTCATGAAGCTTCATCGACACATCACTACCATCTAGTGGACTCTGAAGATAATGACACTGTTTCATGGAGCTTCATCAACACATCACTACCATCTAGTGGACTCTGAAGATAATGACACTCTTTCATGAAGCTTCATCAACACATCACTACCATCTAGTGGACTCTGAAGATAATGACACGGTTTCATTAAGCTTCATCGACACATCACTACCATCTAGTGGACTCTGAAGATAATGACACTGTTTCATGAAGCTTCATCAACACATCACTACCATCTAGTGGACTCTGAAGATAATGACACTGTTTCATGAAGCTTCATCAACACATCACTACCATCTAGTGGACTCTGAAGATAATGACACTCTTTCATGAAGCTTCATCAACACATCATTACCATCTAGTGGACTCTGAAGATAATGACACTGTTTCATGAAGCTTCATCGACACATCACTACCATCTAGTGGACTCTGAAGATAATGACACTCTTTCATGAACTTCATCAACACATCATTACCATCTAGTGGACTCTGAAGATAATGACACGGTTTCATTAAGCTTCATCGACACATCACTACCATCTAGTGGACTCTGAAGATAATGACACTGCTTCATGAAGCTTCATCAACACATCACTACCATCTAGTGGACTCTGAAGATAATGACACTGTTTCATGAAGCTTCATCAACACATCACTACCATCTAGTGGACTCTGAAGATAATGACACTGTTTCATGAAGCTTCATCAACACATCACTACCATCTAATGGACTCTTGAGATGATGACACTGTTTCATGAAGCTTCATCAGATCATCTCTATCACAGCAGATTTTGGATGTTTTCCCAGAAACATTCTTAACCTTAAGATCAAGCCAAAGACGCTTCATAAGAAGCTCTTAGTAAACTTCGGCAACGCCTTTATCCGTTTCCTTGATATTTGTGAAGTGCCGGAGGGTTGTTGATGTTTTTAGGTGTCGTTGCAGATACCTTTTATACGTTTTATTGGATTCAAAAAAATGTTTTTAGTGCGTTTTCTCTTTCGTTACAAAATTCCAACGCCCTTGAATGCATCAACGATCGGTGCAGAAAAAGTCGAGGCGTGTTTATTCCAGTCTCATATTCATATATGGTGATTTATCTATAATATATCTGCGTAAATGGAAACACTGTGACTTTAATGTTGTTTTACGGACGAATTAGACTCACAAAGATTATTTCATGTTTAACAGTTTAGCCATAATCGTACTAGAACCTCATATATGGAGATGAGTTTTGAAAACTTTATAAAACGTTTGTTTTCTTCTTCATTTATAATTTTTTTTTTATTCGGAAAAAAAGTGGAGGATAAATAATCTCACTTCAGTGTTTGGGATATACCTTTCTTCATTTCCTTCTTATGAAAGATCTTCTTGAGGTAGAGTGAGTTACACAAACTTCTTTCACAGTATTCTTAGGTTTACTCAGAAGATCATAACACTTAAGAGCTCTTAACCAATCTATGAAGGCTGTTAAGAATGGGTCACCTTGATCTTACATTTCCTTCTTAGTGAAAGATCTTCTTGAGGTAAGAGTGAGTAAACACAAACTTCTTTCACAGTATTCTTAGGTTTACTCAGAAGATCATAACACTTAAGAGCTTCTTAACCAATCTATGAAGGCTGTTAAGAGTCGGTCATCTAGGTCTTACATTTCCTTCTTAGTGAAAGATCTTCTTGAGGTATGAGTGAGTAAACACAAACTTCTTTCACAGTATTCTTAGGTTTACTCAGAAGACAAACTTAGAGCTTCTTACCATCTGTGAAGGCTGGTAAGAGTCGGTCATCTAGGTCTTACATTTCCTTCCTAGCGAAAGATCTTCTTGAGGTAAGAGTGAGTTCAGTTTTCAGTTTATTTTAAAAGTTTTTCACAGCATTCTTAGGTGTACTCAGAAGAAGATCATAACACTCAGGAGGTTCTTAACCAATCTATGAAGGCTGGTAAGAGTCGGTCATCTAGGTCTTACATTTCCTTCTTAGTGAAAGATCTTCTTGAGGTATGAGTGAGTAAACACAAACTTCTTTCACAGTATTCTTAGGTTTACTAAGAAGATCATAACACTTAAGAGCTTCTTAACCAATCTATGAAGGCTGGTAAGAGTCGGTCATCTAGGTCTTACATTTCCTTCCTAGCGAAAGATCTTCTTGAGGTAAGAGTGAGTTCAGTTTTCAGTTTATTTTAAAAGTTTTTCACAGCATTCTTAGGTCTACTCAGAAGAAGATCACAACACTTAAGAGCTTCTTAACCAATCTATGAAGGCTGGTGAGAGTCGGTCATCGAGGTCTTACATTTCCTTCTTAGTGAAAGATCTTCTTGAGGTAAGAGTGAGTTCAGTTTTCAGTTTATTTTAAAAGTCTTTCACAGCATTCTTAGGTGTACTCAGAAGTAGATCATAACACTTAAGAGCTTATTAACCAATCTATGAAGACTGTTAAGAGTCTGTCTTCTTCTTCTTAAGATAAGAGCAACTCTTGCCATAAGGACTTGTCCACAGAGTGTTTTATTCTGATGTATCAGGAAAGATAAAAACTGACTCAAGAAGAGCCGCTTTTTTTTTAATAAACAATTGGTGATTAAGTTCATCGCAATTACAGTGTTCCGACACCGGAGGGAACCAGAAACAAACATGTTCAATCCTGCGAGTACATCGATGTCATCCGAGGAGAAAAGTCCAAGTACACGTGCAAGCAGCGTGGTTTAAAGAATAGCTTTCAAAAGAAACAAAAAAGTCCACATGATATATTCTCTCTTCGCTCCTAATCTCTCCATCCAATTCAATTTATGAATAAAGTAATAAAACAATCCCACGGCGACGGAGACGATCTCTTCGGGCTCCGCGGGGCAGCGCCTCAGCCGACCGTTACAGCCGAAGCAATTTGGGCGAATTCTAAGAAAACAATATTGTCTCTCAGTCTGTTCGACAATCAGTGTGAATCGGAAGCGTGTAATTTCCTAATTTTGATCTGGCAAGACAATCCTTCCTTATCAGTGTCTGGTCCTCGCATAGTTGGGAGGAGGATAGAGGAAGAAGCTGGAGGGCCGTCTTACACACACACACACACACACACACACACACACACACACACACACACACACACACACACACACACACACACACACACACACACACACACACACACACACACACACACACACACACACACACACACACACACACACACACACACACACAAAGATTAAACAAAGAGATAGAAAGACTGAGACACTAGTGAGAGAACAAACAGGCCTATCAAACGACCACAGACCCAGATAACAAGATAAAACCTAATCAATCAATCACTGCACACAGAGATATTGCACTAAGTGGCTCATGAGTCGTGCTGTAAATTAAATCTACACACTCCTTCAAGTAAGACGGGATGGAGGAAGTGCGAGTCGGAGCGAGAAAAGAGTGAGCGAGGCGGCGGATAATAGGAGGTAATTTCATCAGCGCGGCCGTGATGAAGCTCTTACACGCCGCTTTGAGAGGCCAAACTAAAAGGCTGGAGGTTTTGGTGATATTGAATATGAGCCGCGCGTCGTGATGAGGTTTGTAAGACGAGAGTCCGGCATCGCATTATCCCACGTAATGTGGGCTCTGAAAGCATGTCTGCGCCCCGAGCTCGTCCGAGAACGCCTCGAGTACTGGAGGCTATTTATGCGTCTCAGAATCGAGTCACGGTTTCCTTTTTAAAAAGTGCACGAAACTGCTGTTGTTCAAGGACTCGTCAACGTTCTCACATCTCCATCCATCCATCCATTCATCCATTTATCTGTCCATCCATCCATCCATCCATCTTTCCATCCATCCATGTGTCCATCCTTTAATCCATCTATCCATCCATCTTTCCATCCATCCATCCATTTATCCATCCATCCAACCATCCATCTATCCATGCATTCATCCATCCATCCATCAATCCATTCATCCATCCACCCATCCATCCATCTGTCCATCTACCCATCCATCCATCTAGCCATCCATCCACCCATCCATCCAACTATCTATCCATCCATCCATCTACCCATCCATCCATCTATCCATCCAACCATCCATCCATCCATCCATCTACCCATCCATCCATCCAACCATCCATCCATCTACCCATCCATCCATCCATCCATCCATCCATCCATCCATCCATCTATCCATCCAACCATCCATCCATCTACCCATCCATCCATCCAACCATCCATCCATCTACTCATCCATCCATCCAACAATCTACCCATCCATATATATAGACATAGTTATAGACTCACTTACTGTCCAGGCAAGTCATACGTGGATGAATGAGTCTTAACCGGACGTGAAGGATTGTCTCTTTTTCTTTGCTTTATTTCCTTTGGTCTATGTTCTTTATATTTGAACTTTGTTCTTTTTTATTTGATCTTTGTTCTAGTTTTTAATGAAAACATCATCTGCTGTGAACTGGAAACCCAATTACCCAAAGGAGAACTCCAGATGGATTAATAAGTCCATCCATCCATCCATCCATCCATTCAACCATATATCCATCCAACCATATATCCATCCATCCATCCCTTCCATCCATCCAACCATATATCCATCCAACCATATATCCATCCATCCATCCCTTCCATCCATCCAACCATATATCCATCCAACCATATATCCATCCATCCATCCATCCCTTTCATCCATCCAACCATATATCCATCCAACAATATATCCATCCATCCATCCAACCATATATCCATCCATCCATCCCTTCCATCCATCCAACCATATATCCATCCAACCATATATCCATCCATCCATCCCTTCCATCCATCCAACCATATATCCATCCAACCATATATCCATCCATCCATCCATCCCTTTCATCCATCCAACCATATATCCATCCAACAATATATCCATCCATCCATCCAACCATATATCCATCCATCCATCCCTTCCATCCATCCAACCATATATCCATCCATCCATCCCTTCCATCCATCCAACCATATATCCATCCATCCATCCCTTCCATCCATCCAACCATATATCCATCCATCCATCTGTCCATCCATTCATCCATCCATCCATCCATCCATCCATCCATCCATCTGTCCATCCATCCATCCATCCATCTGTCCATCTGTCCATCCATCCATCTATCCATCTGTCCATCTGTCCATCCATCCATCTATCCATGTGTCCATCCGTCAAACAAAAAAAAAAAAAAAAAAAAAAAAAAAAAAACCCCCCTAAGAAACCCCGAAAAAAAACCACCACCCCCCTCCCCGACCTAACCTTGAACACTTGCAAGTTTGAAGGGCGGACCAAAAAAAAAAAGACTGAACCTTTCCCCAAAACCATTGATGGGCCACGTAGAAAGACTCTGTTGGCAAGAGTTTAACTGTTTAACTAATGTGATGATAGCAGACCACGAACTCATGACCATGAACCACCGTGAAGCTCACACAGACTCACCTTTGTTTACAAGACGTTACGTTTACAAGGCCGTCTACTGCCTACGAAGCAAAAGTCATAAGTACGAGTGGGACTCGTTTCATTGCGTATTTTGGGAGGATCGTGGGTTCACGTTACCCCGAGTTACGAACACGAGCCGTGAAATATTCCGTAACTTCCTGGGATTCCCTCCATCATCGGAGACAGACGGTCCAACATTTCCTTCGAGCAGGATAATGGATTTTCTTTATGGCTCAGTTGGTCGTGAGGGGATAATAATTATGGCTGTTTCTACCCCGACAGAACCCACTCTCTCTTCGGCCAGACCTCGCTTCACAGAATTGATGACTCGGCGAAGAATACGGGAAACCTGGAACGTTCCCGATGACGGACATGTTGGGTCAACGTTTAAAACACTAACCGATAAAAAAAAAGGACCACGACGACCTCGCAATAAAAATGATTTGTGCTCGAGTTTAGCCGCGGACTTTTTTTGGACGGCGTGTGTGGAAATATTGTCTTTTCATTCCAGATTATTTACCTGTCAATCACAAACGTAGGACTTTCGTTCACTACATTAAATCATCTTAAAAGTCGGTAAATCTACCGACATTTTAAGTGTTTAATCCCATGAATAAAGTGAGACAAACAAAGATGTTTTCCACGTGTTCATGGTGACAGACATGAGATTCACATCATTAACACCTTCATCTCCGGGGTCTCCGGGGTCTCCGGGCGCCGGGACACCATCATCTCCCGCGTTCAAACTCATCCCATAATTGAGCCGAGAGCTGGTGTCGCTGGTAAACAAGCGACCACTTAAACACCGGGAGACAACGGGATCCAAGAGACGGGATCTTTCGTTTCGCATCGTCTTTAACTCTCTTTAGGTCATGACAGCGACTCCTCGTCCTGATATTGACTTTTCATTTCAGGTTTGTGACTTTTCACCACATGATATTAATCCTTCACTTTGGATTCTTTAAATTCTAACTGATTGACTTTATCAAACTGATGACTTTTTGCCATTTTATTTTGGAATTGTACACTTAATATTGATTATTCACAGCATATTATTCGTTTTAAACCATAGTAAATGTTATTTCTACTATATAATACATACATACCTACTGTATATACACATATTTGTATATATATTTGTGTATTTATTTATATATTCTTTTACCAAGTTATTAACAATATCAATAATATGTCTTTATACTGACTCTATACTTTATACTTTTTCATCTTTTTCCTCAATAAAATTGTCTTTGTTTCTTCATATTATTCTTCATATAAACCATAGCAAATGTTATTTCTACTATATAATACATACATACACACATATATATATATATTGTTTATATATTTATGAATTCTTTTACCAAGATATTAACAATATTAATGTTATTTCTTTATACTGATTTTTCACCTTTTACTCGATAATATTGTCTTTATTACTTCTTTTTTTTTTTAAACCATAGTAAATGTTATTTATACTATATAATACATACATACATATACATATATATACACATATATATATTTTTGTGTATATATATATATACACATATATATATATTTGTGTATATATATATATATATTCTTTTACCAAGATATTAACAATATCAATGTTATGTCTTTATACTGATTTTTCACCTTTTGCTTGATAATAATGTCTTTATTACTAAATATATATATTTTTTAAACCATAGTAAATGTTATTTCTACTATACAATACATACATATATACATATATATATTTGTGTATATATATATATATATTCTTTTACCAAGATTTTAACAATATCAATGTTATTTCTTTATACTGATTTTTCACCGTTTGCTCGATAATATCGTCTTTATTTCTCTACATGATAATTTGTCTAAAAAGCACAAAAATACTCTACATTACATTATTGTAACAACAAACAAATATATTATTTCACGCATCATCATAATATTTATGCCTTTTTTGCTTCGATGATATTTGACTAAAAAGACAAGATAATCCTTTTAACTCTGTATTATTTTACTTTACATAATATTGAGTAAATACTCAACAATACTGTACGTTAAAACATGTCTGTTTCTTTCATATAAATACTTTTTTATATTTATACTTAAAACTCTATAAAATTGTATTCTTTGCTTCTTAATATTGTCTCTTAATGCCTGCTTTAAAAATAACCTCAAACATTTAATATTATTTATTACTGTGTGATTGTTTTTTAAACCAAATACAATCTACAGCGTTGACTTTTATCTTTTATTAAAGATCATTTTTTACTTCAAATTCAATAAAATATTGACAATTAATCTCATAGAACTTGTTCACAATAATGGATGATTATACTTTTGTCTGGATTTCTTATTATCATTCATTACCATCGAATAACATCAGATGATTCTTTTCATTATTGACCTAAAGTTGATGTTTCTTCACGACGATGATCTACGTTCCTCAGTAACACCAGAGTAACAACAGCCCCGAGATCATCTGCACTTCATTTATGTTGGCCGGGAAATACTCTCATTACCAAAGTACACGTTATTTACGGGCCGACGGATGAACATCGTCTCCTCGAGGGCGCGAGTGGAAAAACGGCGAAGACGGATGGAGTTTGAGATCCTCGGAGCAAAGATCCTTCTCTGTCTTTCACATTAGTCACAGAAACATAACCTTGGAGGAGCTTCATCTTTCCACGCCGCGCTCTCCCGGCGCTTCACACACTCCTGCGCTGTCACACACACTTGGAGAAACACAAAGACCTGGAGATGGTCGAGGGTTTCCTCGGACCACATGCGTCGTGATGTCTTTTCCAGCTCGGTCGCCGGAGGAGTCCTGGGTCGGTCTGGACCGACGGTTTGTTTTGACTGCGAACCGCTTTGATCTCTCGCTGTCCTCGCGTCTCTGACCCTTGCTAGCGCCCGAGGAGGTGTCGACGGTCTTCGTACGAGACGTTCTGAAGATCCTGGTCCTGGTCTCCTTTCAACAGAACCTCATTGAGTGACACCAGTACAGGATCAAAAGTCTTTTTTCTTAACCTTCATTATAAAAATCCTCTGGTCCAATGAAGTCGCTCAGTTACTTGACCAGGTTTAACCAAAAATAAGACTCAGTATTTTAGAGGATTTTAAAGGTTAACTAAGGTGAAAACTCAACTCTCCTGACATGAAGTAAATGTTAAAGTCTTCTAACCTATGTTTTGAACTCATTACATTACAAAGTTGCTCCGAAATCTGGGCGAACGAGAGGTTACGAGAGTCCATTGTGACGTCACAAAGGCTTCACTCCAGCCGGCTGTAATCACGCCTTTGTTTATACAACGAGTCCCTTGGAGGCGGAGATTTCTGGGATCGACGACGCGCAGTGACGAACCTCCGTGAATTGACCAATCGCAGCAGAGTGGGCGTGGTTATGGTCAACAAGATTTCATCTCCATATTTATATTTGAAAGAGTAACAATTCAGTAAATCCACAAATAAATCAACCTAAATTTTCTATGATTAAAGTTAATTCTAGGGTAGGCGGGAGTCGCTCTGGCCTTTGGCCTGGTTTAACCAACACAGGCCTGTGATAGCGAGTGAAACTGTGATCCAGTTCGATGTTGAATTTAAGAGTAAGTTCTTCTGGAGCTTCAGGTGGAGAGCTGCTGTCGACCTGAAGCTCCAGCCTCAGCCATTAATAACAGGGACTGTGTTGTGTAAATGAAGCGTCTCCGGAGCTCCTGAATCATGCGCCTCCTCGACCGGAACGCAAAGTCACATTTCCAGGATCAACAAGGTTCCAGACGTGATGGATTCCGACGCTCGCGGTGACGAAGCGCTTCATCGCGGCTCGGAGGGAGAATCACACGAAAAACGCCGTCACGCCGGGAACAGATGTTGCCGCCAGAGGAGAGGATTCAACACTTTTCACACAAAACAAACAACGAGGACGACGGGAAGATTTGTCGCTGCTGCGAGTTTTGAGTTTTGTTCAAGAAGGTTTTGAGGAAAAAACATCTTATGACAATGAGACTCAAATCAGACTCACAACGTCCTCTGTCTACACACTTGAACCCACCTGGGAGAGAAGCGCACACATAAATAAAAGATAGAAGTAAAATATTTTAGGCAATTTAGTTAATAGCAGAAACTTAATAACCGTAATTACTTTTTTAATTTTTCATTTTCAACTATAATCAAACAATTTTCAACTATAATCAAACAATTTTCAACTATAATCAAACAATTTTCAACTATAATCAAACAATTTTAAACTATAATCAAACAATTTTCAACTATAATCAAACAATTTTCAACTATAATCAAACAATTTTCAACTATAATCAAACAATTTTCAACTTTAATAAAACAATTTTCAACTATAATCAAACAATTTTCAACTATAATCAAACAATTTTCAACTATAATCAAACAATTTTTAACTATAATCAAACAATTTTCAACTATAATCAAACAATTTTCAACTATAATCAATCAATTTTCAAACTATAATCAAACAATTTAACTTTATTAAAACAATTTTAACTATAATCAATCATTTTTTAACTATAATCAAACAATGTTCAACTATAATCAAACAATTTAACTTTATTAAAACAATTTTCAACTATAATCAAACAATTTTCAACTATAATCAAACAATTTTCAACTATAATTAATCAATTTTCAACTATAATCAAACTATTTTCAACTATAATCAAACAATTTTCAATTATAATCAAACAATTTTCAACTAAAATTAATCAATTTTCAACTATAATCAAACAATTTTCAACTATAATCAAACAATTTTCAACTATAATCAAACAATTTTTTACTATAATCAAACAATTTTCAACTATAATCAAACAATTTTCAACTAAAATTAATCAATTTTCAACTATAATCAAACAATTTTCAACTATAATCAAACAATTTTCAACTATAATCAAACAATTTTCAACTATAATCAAACAATTTTAAACTATAATCAAACAATTTTCAACTATAATCAAACAATTTTCAACTATAATCAAACAATTTTCAACTATAATCAAACAATTTTCAACTATAATCAAACAATTTTCAACTATAATCAAAAAACAATTTTCAACTATAATCAATCAATTTTCAAACTATAATCAAACAATTTTCAACTTTATTAAAACAATTTTCAACTATAATCAAACAATTTTCAACTATAATCAAACAATGTTCAACTATAATCAAACAATTTAACTTTATTAAAACAATTTTCAACTATAATCAAACAATTTTCAATTATAATCAAACAATTTTCAACTAAAATCAATCAATTTTCAACTATAATCAAACAATTTTCAACTATAATCAAACAATTTTCAACTATAATCAAACAATTTTCAACTATAATTAATCAATTTTCAACTATAATCAAACAATTCAACCAAAAAAAAAAAATTTTCAACTATAATCAAACAATTGTTTACTATAATCAAACAATTTTCAACTATAATCAAACAATTTTCAATTATAATCAAACAATTTTCAACTAAAATTAATCAATTTTCAACTATAATCAAACAATTTTCAACTATAATCAAACAATTTTCAACTATAATCAATCAATTTTCAACTATAATCAAACAATTTTCAACTATAATCAAACAATTTTCAATTATAATCAATCAATTTTCAACTATAATCAATCAATTTTCAACTTTAATCAAAAGTCTGTCCACGTTTCATAAGCTGAGTCAGCAGTAAATGAACAGGAATTTTTGTTGTTTTTATTAATGAAAGATAATCTCTAATTGTAATTGAACATCATGTAATAAAGTGGTTATTGATGTCAATGACACACATGTGTTATAATTCATGGAAAAAAGGTATGAAACGATTTTTAAAATATTAATTTCTTAAAAATTAACATATTATTAAATAAATTATCGATTAGTAGTATTATTTATTATTAGTATTATTTACACTTAAACATAAAAACTGATATAGTTTCAGGATAATTTTGACTAAAAGTGTATCTGTTTATTTGTGTTTAAATATATATAAAAACAAACACACGTCAAATTTTTATTTTTCTCTATTTTTTAAATTCCTATAAAGGTTCGTTTACGTCACTCCTCCTCAGAATGACGTCATTAAGAAACTCAGGCTAAAAAACAAACATTCAAATGTTTAATTGTTTGTTTTCCTGCATGTTGAAGAAAAGAAAGATTGAACCAGTGATCACATAATAAAAGATCCAGACTTTAATTAAATTAGCTAATTAAAATAATAATAATTACTCGAGGGAAGACTTTGTAAAACCTTTCATTTACTCAACATTTCTGACACTTTTTCATGAACTCGTTATACTGCAGGAGGTGAAGGACGTGCTTATGGTTCCACCTAGCGGTACAAACGAGAAGTGCAGCCGCTTAAACGTAATTCAGTTTCTTTTGGAGCAATAATCGATTTGAATCAATACTTGTGCGTCATGCGTTTACAATAGTTACGGGTTTATATGTTCGTGTGAGAGTTTTTTCAATTAAAAAAAGTTATTTTCGATAAATAATACAATAAGTTTAAAAAAAAAATAAAGCAGTAAATATGACGGATACAGATAAGAGGTGTGATGCGTTCATGTACAATAGGAAGAGGTGTGATGCGTTCATGTACAATAGGAAGAGGTGTGATGCGTTCATGTACAATAGGAAGAGGTGTGATGCGTTCATGTACAATAGGAAGAGGTGTGATGCGTTCATGTACAATAGGAAGAGGTGTGATGCGTTCATGTACAATAGGAAGAGGTGTGATGCGTTCATGTACAATGAGAAGAGGTGTGATGCGTTCATGTACAATAGGAAGAGGTGTGATGTGTTCAAGTACAATAGGAAGAGGTGTGATGCGTTCATGTACAATGAGAAGAGGTGTGATGCGTTCATGTACAATAGGAAGAGGTGTGATGCGTTCATGTACAATAGGAAGAGGTGTGATGCGTTCATGTACAATAGGAAGAGGTGTGATGCGTTAATGTACAATGGGAAGAGGTGTGATGCGTTCATGTACAATGAGAAGAGGTGTGATGTGTTCATGTACAATGAGAAGAGGTGTGATGTGTTCATGTACAATGAGAAGAGGTGTGATGTGTTCATGTACAATGAGATGAGGTGTGATGCGTTCATGTACAATGAGAAGAGGTGTGATGCGTTCATGTACAATGAGAAGAGGTGTGATGCGTTCATGTACAATGGAAGAGGTGTGATGCGTTCATGTACAATAGGAAGAGGTGTGATGCGTTCATGTACAATAGGAAGAGGTGTGATGCGTTCATGTACAATAGGAAGAGGTGTGATGCGTTCATGTACAATAGGAAGAGGTGTGATGCGTTCATGTACAATGAGAAGAGGTGTGATGCGTTCATGTACAATGAGAAGAGGTGTGATGCGTTCATGTACAATAGGAAGAGGTGTGATGCGTTCATGTACAATAGGAAGAGGTGTGATGCGTTCATGTACAATGAGAAGAGGTGTGATGCGTTCATGTACAATGAGAAGAGGTGTGATGCGTTCATGTACAATAGGAAGAGGTGTGATGCGTTCATGTACAATGAGAAGAGGTGTGATGCGTTCATGTACAATGAGAAGAGGTGTGATGCGTTCATGTACAATAGGAAGAGGTGTGATGCGTTCATGTACAATAGGAAGAGGTGTGATGCGTTCATGTACAATGAGAAGAGGTGTGATGCGTTCATGTACAATGAGAAGAGGTGTGATGCGTTCATGTACAATAGGAAGAGGTGTGATGCGTTCATGTACAATGAGAAGAGCTGTGATGCGTTCATGTACAATGAGAAGAGGTGTGATGTGTTCATGTACAATGAGAAGAGCTGTGATGCGTTCATGTACAATGAGAAGAGCTGTGATGCGTTCATGTACAATGGGAAGAGGTGTGATGCGTTCATGTACAATGAGAAGAGGTGTGATGCGTTCATGTACAATGAGAAGAGGTGTGATGATGCGTTCATGTACAATAGGAAGAGGTGTGATGCGTTCATGTACAATAGGAAGAGGTGTGATGCGTTCATGTACAATAGGAAGAGGTGTGATGCGTTCATGTACAATAGGAAGAGGTGTGATGCGTTCATGTACAATAGGAAGAGGTGTGATGCGTTCAAGTACAATGAGAAGAGGTGTGATGTGTTCATGTACAATGAGAAGAGCTGTGATGCGTTCATGTACAATGAGAAGAGGTGTGATGCGTTCATGTACAATAGGAAGAGGTGTGATGCGTTCATGTACAATGAGAAGAGGTGTGATGCGTTCATGTACAATGAGAAGAGGTGTGATGCGTTCATGTACAATAGGAAGAGGTGTGATGCGTTCATGTACAATGAGAAGAGGTGTGATGCGTTCATGTACAATGAGAAGAGGTGTGATGCGTTCATGTACAATAGGAAGAGGTGTGATGCGTTCATGTACAATAGGAAGAGGTGTGATGCGTTCATGTACAATAGGAAGAGGTGTGATGCGTTCATGTACAATGAGAAGAGGTGTGATGCGTTCATGTACAATAGGAAGAGGTGTGATGCGTTCATGTACAATAGGAAGAGGTGTGATGCGTTCATGTACAATGAGAAGAGGTGTGATGCGTTCATGTACAATGAGAAGAGGTGGGATGCGTTCATGTACAATAGGAAGAGGTGTGATGTGTTCATGTACAATGAGAAGAGGTGTGATGCATTCATGTACAATGAGAAGAGGTGTGATGCATTCATGTACAATAGGAAGAGGTGTGATGCGTTCATGTACAATGAGAAGAGGTGTGATGCATTCATGTACAATAGGAAGAGGTGTGATGCGTTCATGTACAATAGGAAGAGGTGTGATGCGTTCATGTACAATGAGAAGAGGTGTGATGCATTCATGTACAATAGGAAGAGGTGTGATGCGTTCATGTACAATGAGAAGAGGTGTGATGTGTTCATGTACAATAGGAAGAGGTGTGATGTGTTCATGTACAATAGGAAGAGGTGTGATGCGTTCATGTACAATAGGAAGAGGTGTGATGCGTTCATGTACAATAGGAAGAGGTGTGATGCGTTCATGTACAATAGGAAGAGGTGTGATGCGTTCATGTACAATAGGAAGAGGTGTGATGTGTTCATGTACAATAGGAAGAGGTGTGATGTGTTCATGTACAATAGGAAGAGGTGTGATGCGTTCATGTACAATAGGAAGAGGTGTGATGCATTCATGTACAATAGGAAGAGGTGTGATGCGTTCATGTACAATAGGAAGAGGTGTGATGCGTTCATGTACAATAGGAAGAGGTGTGATGCGTTCATGTACAATAGGAAGAGGTGTGATGCATTCATGTACAATAGGAAGAGGTGTGATGTGTTCATGCACAATAGGAAGAGGTGTGATGCGTTCATGTACAATAGGAAAAGGTGTGATGTGTTCATGTACAATAGGAAGAGGTGTGATGCGTTCATGTACAATGAGAAGAGGTGTGATGCGTTCATGTACAATAGGAAGAGGTGTGATGCATTCATGTACAATAGGAAGAGGTGTGATGCGTTCATGTACAATAGGAAGAGGTGTGATGCGTTCATGTACAATGAGAAGAGGTGTGATGCGTTCATGTACAATGAGAAGAGGTGTGATGCGTTCATGTACAATGAGAAGAGGTGTGATGCGTTCATGTACAATGAGAAGAGGTGTGATGCGTTCATGTACAATGAGAAGAGGTGTGATGCGTTCATGTACAATGAGAAGAGGTGTGATGAGTTCATGTACAATGAGAAGAGGTGTGATGCATTCATGTACAATAGGAAGAGGTGTGATGTGTTCATGTACAATGAGAAGAGGTGCGATGTGTTCATATACAATAGGAAGAGGTGTGATGCGTTCATGTACAATGAGAAGAGGTGTGATGAGTTCATGTACAATGAGAAGAGGTGTGATGCGTTCATGTACAATGAGAAGAGGTGTGATGTGTTCATGTACAATAGGAAGAGGTGTGATGCGTTCATGTACAATGAGAAGAGGTGTGATGTGTTCATGTACAATAGGAAGAGGTGTGATGAGTTCATGTACAATAGGAAGAGCTGTGATGCGTTCATGTACAATGAGAAGAGGTGTGATGCGTTCATGTACAATAGGAAGAGGTGTGATGCGTTCATGTACAATAGGAAGAGGTGTGATGCGTTCATGTACAATGAGAAGAGGTGTGATGCGTTCATGTACAATGAGAAGAGGTGTGATGCGTTCATGTACAATAGGAAGTTGATATAAGGTTAAACACTAGAAAATAAAACCTTCATTCATCAGATAAGAAAGGTTGAAAACAACGAGCCGACATTGAACTCACCTTGTTGAAGAGAATGCTATTTATTTAGTTAAAAAAATACATTTTTATGTTTATTTAAAAATACATTTTTATTTTTATTTAAAAACACATGTTTACAGAAATTATTCACACCTGGAGACGTTTAATGATCCAACATGGATCGAAGGTCACGACCTTTACAAGGACACGAGGTCGTAATAAAACAAACATTTTTCAAAACGTCGACTCATCTTGACTTTTATCAACATTCACGTTCGACACATGTTTGACCTTTGAACCCAACTTTGAAGATGCACTTATTGTGTGTCACTCTGTGTCTATGTGTGTCTCTGTATGTTTGTGTCTTGGTGTGTCTTGGTGTGTGTTTGTGTCTCTTTTTGTGTTTGTGTTTCTGTGACTCTATGAGTCATTTGTTTCTCGGTGTGTGTGCAGGTGTATGTGTATGTGTGTGTGTGTGTGCAGGTGTGTGTATGTGTGTGTGTGCAGGTGTATGTGTATGTGTATGTGTGTGTGTGTGTGTGCAGGTGTGTGTTGTGTGACAAATTAAGACAAAAATAAGAATACAATGTGTAAATGGAGCAAAAACTTTGCTTTTCTGTCACCAAGAGACTGAGTGCGTTTGTCTGTGTCCATGTGTGTGTGTATTTTTGTGTCTGTCCATGTGTGTGTGTATTTTTGTGTCTGTCCATGTGTGTGTGTATTTTTGTGTCTGTCTGTGTGTGTGTATTTTTGTGTCTGTCCATGTGTCTGTGTATTTTGTGTCTGTCCATGTGTGTGTGTATTTTTGTGTCTGTGTCTGTTTGTATTTGTGTGTCTGTCTATGTATGTATTTGTGTGCCTTTATGTCCGTCTGTGTGCGTTCATGTGTGTATTTCCGTGTGTCCTTGTGTGTCTATGTTTGTATTAGTGTGTCTGTCTGTGTTTGTGTATATCTGTGTGTGCTTTTGTTTGTCTGTCTGTGTGTGTGTCTATGTTTGTAGTTGTGTATCCGTCTATGTGCGTATTTGTGTGTCTTTATGTCTGTCTGTGTGCGTGCATGTGTGTATTTCCGTGTGTGCTTGTGTGTGGTTATGTTTGTATTAGTGTGTCTGTGTGTGTTTGTGTGTGTATATCTGTGTGTGCCTTCATTTGTCTGTCTGTGTGTGTGTGTGTCTATGTTTGTATTTGTGTGTCTGTCTATGTGCGTATTTGTGTGCCTTTATGTCTGTCTGTGTGGGTGCATGTGTGTATCTGTGTGTATTTCCGTGTGTGCTTGTGTGTGTGTCTGTTTGTATTAGTGTGTCTGTCTGTGTGCGTTTCTATTTGTGTGTCTTTCAGTCTGTGTGCGTGCGTGTTTGTGTGTCCATGTGTGAGTGTTTTAAGACACAAATATGGATTGTGTCAACAGTGTTATGTTGTGTGTTGATACTTGTTAAGATTTTTTTTAAAAAAGAATTAACCGTAAAGCTTGTATTAGACGGGAACACTCATTTTTAAAATGTGCTTTAAAAACTCGCCTGCGCGTTAAAATGATCACGTGTCATTCCTCCTTCTTTCCCCACCGGAAGAGTTTGAAGATCGGCGATCTCTTCTTCGGCTTCTCCTTTTTAAACGCTGGGAAAACAAGAGAGTTTCATTTGTGTTGAACTCTACCGCCCCCTGCTGTCTCTTTGAGCTCATTGCTCCGAGAGTCAAACACTTACTGAAGCCCTTCATCATGATGTTCAGCTGCTCGTCCTCCTCTTCCTCCCTGAGGACATAGTTACACCTGAGCAGGAGTCACATGACGGTGTGTGTGTATATGTGTGTCTCTGTAAATATATGCGTGTGTGTTTTTGTGCGTGTGTGTGTGTGTGTGTGTCGACCTGAGCCGGTCGTCGTCCAGTCCGTCCACGATGGCGTTCCTGTCGTCCACGATCTCCAGCAGTTTTTCGATCAGATCTTTTTCTCGCCTTCTTTCCCACGAGCTCTTCAGATGTTCTGCAGACGAGTGGGCTTTAACAAGACGTGCGCACGTGTGCACGTGACCTCCTCACCTGGCTTCGCCATCAGCAGCCGGAGCTCCTTCTCCACACCAGGCTGCTGCTCCTCCAGGTCCTGAGTTCTGCCTCTGAACACGACACAACTTCATGAAGACTCAACGACAAGAAGAAGACTTTTCTTCTCGTGGAGCCAACGAGGCTCAGGCCAGAGATCCACATGATCCAGGAGACCCACTGGGTCATGGGAGGCCACTGGGAATTCAAACCGTCAACCTTCTGGCCACAAGTCTGTCATGGCAGTGTGTGTGTGTGTGTGTGTGTGTGTGTGTGTGTGTGTGTGTGTGTGTGTGTGTGTGTGTGTGTGTGTTCTCTCACATGTACACCAGCTCAGACTCCCGGCGTACGGCCACCTGCTTGTTTCTGATGAGGGTGAACCACTGGACCATGAGATCATCCATGATCGAGTCGTCTTCTCCTTCTGACAACACAAAACATTAAACAGTGTTGAGAACCCAAACAGAGGTGTGCTTGTTAGGGAACAAAGGAGGTGAACGTTAGGGAACAAAGGAGATGAACATAGGTTGGAACAAAGGAGATGAACGTTTAGGAACAAGGAGATGAACCAGGTAAAGGGAACAAAGGAGACGGAGGAAACAAAGGAGATGAACGACACGTGGGGGGGGAACAAAGGAGGTGAAGGGAACAGAGATGATTGGGAACAAAGGAGGTGAACGTTAGGGAACAAAGGAGGTGAACGTTGGGGAACAAAGGAGATGAATGTTAGGGAACAAAGGAGGTGAACGTTGGGGAACAAAGGAGATGAACATTAGGGAACAAAGGAGGTGAACGTTAGGGAACAAAGGAGATGAACTTTAGGGAACAAAGGAGGTGAACGTTGGGGAACAAAGGAGATGAATGTTAGGGAATGAAGGATGTCAACGTTACGGAATGAAGGAGGTAAACGTTAGGGAACAAAGGAGGTGAATGTTAGGGAACAAAGGAGATGAACGTTAGGGAACAAAGGAGGTGAACGTTAGGGAACAAAGGAGGTGAACGTTGGGGAACAAAGGAGATGAATGTTAGGGAACAAAGAAGGTGAACTTTAGGGAACAAAGGAGGTGAACGTTGGGGAACAAAGGAGATGAATGTTAGGGAACAAAAGAGGTGAACGTTAGGGAACAAAGGAGGTGAACGTTAGGGAATGAAGGATGTCAACGTTACGGAATGAAGGAGGTAAACGTTAGGGAACAAAGGAGGTGAACGTTAGGGAACAAAGGAGGTGAACGTTAGGGAATGAAGGAGGTGAACATTAGGGAACAAAGGAGGTGAATGTTAGTGAACAAAAGAGAGGAACGTTAGGGAATGAAGGAGGTGAACGTTACGGAATGAAGGAGGTTAATGTTGGGGAACAAAGGAGGTGAACGTTAGGGAAAGGACGTGAACGTTAGGGAACAAAGAAGGTGAACGTTAGGGAACACAGGAGATGAAAAATGGGGCACAAAGTATATAAACGTTAGGGAACAAAGAAGATGAAGGATAGGAAACAAAAGAGGTGAAAGTTAGGGAACTAAGGTAGTGAATGTTTGTGAACACATGAGATGAACGATAGGGATGACAGGAGATGAACTTTAGGGAACAAAGTAGTTGAATGTTAGGAAACACAGGAGATGAAGGTTAGGGAACAAAGGAGATGAACGTTAGGAAACACAGGAGATGAACGTTAGGGAACACTGGAGATGAACGTTAGGGAACAAAGGAGGTGAACGTTAGGGAACAAAGGAGGTGAACGTTAGGGAACAAAGGAGGTGAACGTTAGGAAACATAGGAGATGAACTTTAGGAAACATAGGAGATGAACGTTAGGGAACAAAGGAGGTGAACGTTAGGGAACAAAGGAGATGAACGTTAGGAAACACAGGAGATGAACGTTAGAAAATATGGAAGATGAAGGTTAGGGAACACAGGAGGTGAACTTTAGGGAACACAGAAGGTGAACGTTAGGGAACAAAGGAGGTGAACATTTGGGAACAAAGGAGGTGAACATTTGGGAACAAAGAAGATGAACATATTGTAAAAACGTGAAAAACAAAAATGATTCATGAAGGAACTAGGGCAGAGATCTAGGGAACAAGGGAGATAAACACGGGGAACAAGTATAATGACCAGAGGGAACATAGAGTTCATTAAAAAGGGAACATCATCCTCTGAAGGAGACTCACCTTCTTCACCCACACGCAGCTTCTTCTCCAGCTCCACGCCCTCCTTCTCCAACTCATCCAAGCCGTCTTCGATCTCCTGCAGCTCCTTCAGGATCAGTTCTTTGGGAACTTTGCTGGTTTTCACCTACAGACGTTTTCAAAACCATCAACACTCGACTCGCACACCCTCGAAAAAAAACTGCCGACTCATGCGAGGACACACCTTCACCACCGTTGACGGGGATGTGAGGTCGGCAGATTTTCCATCTCCCCGCACGTCTGCGGAGCAAAATCTCACAGTGAGTTTTTGTGTGTTTTTGTGTTTTTGTGTTTGTTTTTTTACTCTTTGACGCCGGTGGAGTGACAGAGACGTGAGGAGGATCTGGTGGGACGTGAGAGGCCGTCGCCCTCCAAGGTTTGGGCGACGCCTGAGGGGAGGCAGCAGGTCTGAAGACCACAAGAAATCAGTCAAACTTTGTTTCTCGACTAACGATAATATTATGAACAAACACATTATTTACGAGTAAAACTTACTTTGTGTCCTTGGAGATGGGCTTGAGTCTGGACCTCCAGTCTGAAGGAGACTCTGAAGAACGGAGGGAACACGTGTGTTATTGTTGGTTCTCAGGTCTTAGTTAAAGAGTCTCACCAGAGGCGCTCGGTGTCGCCGGACTGCCCTTCAGATCCCTGTTCCCTCCGTCAGGTGGTCGAGGTCCGTCCGGGGTCCTGGGTCTCTCCGCTGCTCCAGGGCCGGGTTCTGCCCTGCTGGTCGAGGGAAGACCCGAGTTCCGGTCCCGTTCTGTCTGGAGGTCGGCGAGAAGCGCCGGGTTTGCCTTCAGTCTCACTCTGGCTCTGAGCGGCTCTTTCTTCAGAGTGTTCTTCTTCTCCTCCGTCAGCTTCTTGGAGATGAAAGCAGCGGCTTTTTTCTTCTCGTCGTCGCCTTTTACTGCGACGACCGTCGACGTCTCCGTAGGAACTTCAACGAAACCCTTGTGTTCCCCGACGGCGACGCTGAGGACGAGAGGTCGACCCACTGTTGCCTGGGGGGGGGGGGGGGGGGGGGGGGGGGGAGACCCGGCTTGGGGGAAAGGGGGGGGTGTGTTTTAGCTCTGGCCTCGCAGTAAAGTTGGGGGTTTTGTTTGACTCTGGCTTTTTAGTAAAGTTGGGGGTTGTGTTTAGCTCCGGCTTGTTAGTAAAGTTGGGGGTTGTGTTTGACTCTGGCTTTTTAGTAAAGTTGGGGGTTGTGTTTAGTTCCGACCTGTTAGTAAAGTTGGGGGTTTGTTGTTACCCCTTTTTTTTAGTAAAGTTGGGGTTTTGTTTGGCTCGGCTGTTTTAGTAAAGTTGGGGGTTGTGTTTAGTTCCTCTGGCTTGTTAGTAAAGTTGGGGGTTTTGTTTGACTCTGGATTTTTAGTAAAGTTGGGAGTTGTGTTTAGTTCCGACTGTTACTCCGCTTGTTAGTTAAGTTGGGGGTTGTGTTTAGTTCCGACTTGTTAGTAAAGTTGGGGGTTGTGTTTGACTCTGGCTTTTTAGTAAAGTTGGGGGTTGTGTTTAACTGCAGCTTGTTAGTAAAGTTGGGGGTTTTGTTTAGCTCTGGCTTGTTTGTAAAGTTGGGGGTTGTGTTTGACTCTGGCTTCTTAGTAAAGTTGGGGGTTGTGTTTGACTCTGGCTTCTTAGTAAAGTTGGGGGTTGTGTTTGACTCTGTTCTTCGCTTGTTGGTTTTAGTAAAGTTGGGGGTTGTGTTTGACTCTGGCTTCTTAGTAAAGTTGGGGGTTGTGTTTGACTCTGGCTTCTTAGTAAAGTTGGGGGTTGTGTTTGACTCTGGCTTTTTAGTAAAGTTGGGGGTTGTGTTTGACTCCGGCTTTTTTAAAGTAGTTGGGGGTTGTGTTTAGTTCCGACCTGTTAGTAAAGTTGGGGGTTTTGTTTGACTCCGGCTTGTTAGTAAAGTTGGGGGTTGTGTTTGACTCTGGCTTCTTAGTAAAGTTGGGGGTTGTGTTTGCCTCTGGCTTTAGTAAAGTTGGGGGTTGTGTTTGACTCTGGCTTTTTAGTAAAGTTGGGGGTTGTGTTTGACTCTGGCTTTTTAGTAAAGTTGGGGGTTGTGTTTGACTCTGGCTTTTTAGTAAAGTTGGGGGTTGTGTTTGGTTCCGACTTGTTAGTAAAGTATGGGCTTTTGTTTATATCTGTCTTATTAGTAAAGTATGAGGTTTTGTTAATCTCCGGCTTGTTCGTAAAGTTGGAGGTTGTGTTTAACTCTGGCTTCTTGGTCAGAACCGACTCTTCTTGTGTCTTTGTGTCGTCCAGTTTCTTGTCCTCTGCTTGGAAGAACCTGAGTTTGGACTGCAGTGTGAGCGCCGCAGAGGTGGAGGTCCGCGGCGCCGGATCAGGGCCGGTGCCGAGCGAGGGGGTGTAAGTCTGGCGGGTGTTGGTGGAACTGGTCTGAGTCTCTGGAGACGTCACTGCAGACCTGCTCCATTTAGCCACAGGAGGAGAGGAAACTGCATCTGACGGGGGTTTGTTCTTCTCGGCCTCAAGTCTCGCCGGTTTCTCCGGCGGAGAAGCGGGTTTGAGAGACTCTGTGTTCTTGGAGAGGAGAGTGTTTTTGGGTAAATCTCTGAGTGGTGAGTTGTTGTGAGTTAACGCCCTGGAGAAGACAAAGAGGAAATTATTTGTGATTTATTTATAAAACTTATTAAAGAAAACTTTTCTATTCTTATGATTATATGGTGAGAGATTAAAAAAAGTGATATATTTATACTATACATCTGTTTAAATAATTGCATGAAATTAAAACAAAAAAAGGTTTAAACAATAAAAACAACAATTAAAAAAAAGCAATTCCGGTTTATACCACACGATGGCGGTGCGGCACTACAGTCAAAACATTCAACTTTAATATAATAATAATAATAATAATCTCTATTTATATAGCGCCTTTCTAGACCAGAAATACATGTTTACTTCAAATTAGCTTCAATTAAATGTCTTGCTGATGTTTATAAACTTCAAGTTATTATTTTAAAGATAACTATTATACATTTAACGTGATGGAAAGAATAAAATCAGTTTTCAATAAATAAATAGTATTTCTTTCTTAAGAAACGCTCTTTAAAAAGTCGGTTGAGAGAGATATCGTTTTCCTATATAGATTATATAGTGGCAAGGATGTAAACACAGAAATTGATCAAAATTTCAATCAATAATTCCTGTTTGGGCGCTCAGGGGTGTGAAGGTTATCCCAGCTATTCGGGGCGAGAGACAGGTTGCACCGTGAAATGATGCAAGAGACACACAGCCTTAAAATTGTGTTTCTCAGAGTTATCAATAAAAAAATAAATAAAAACGTTAACATAAACGATAGCCTCGAAAGAAAGTTCCAACTGTCGGTATCTTACTTGGCACAGTTCCTGTGGTACAGCTTTCCTTCCACCAGATGTCGCTGCACCAAATGGACGTGCTCCTTACAGCTGGTGCACTTGTTGCTGAGTGTTCCTGTAGAACGGAGACTCTTGGCTGGTTTGTCCTGTAACGGAGAGAAAAAGTCCACGTTGAGGAACTGATGTTTCGAGCGTCACTGACTCTCCACCTCGACGACGACTCTTCTCGGCGCCGGATGCGGTTTGGTGTCGTTCCAGGACGGCGGCGGGATGTTCTCGCTGGCCGGGTTAGCAAACATTTTGGCGGTCACCGGTTGGTTCTTCTTACCGGACGGTTGGTCGCTGTTGCCGCCCTCTGCTGGCCGCTTCACGCCACCCATTCCACCCATGCCGCCGACTGTCGCGGAGAGACACTTCAGAGAAGAACCAGGAGGCGGCGACGCAGAGACGCACTTACTGGGGGAGCGTCCGTGGAAGAAGTTGTAGTACTGCGACACGTAGGTCAGGATGCTGAGGCGGTCTGGGACCCTGAGCGCCACCATGTCCTCGGCGTCCAACAGCGCCGGGATGCCGAGCTCGGACTCTGCCACGGAAAAGGCCTGCGGAGTAAAGGAGTGAGAACTATTTTTATGAATATCTTGAATATAACGTGCGTTAATCACAGATTGATCATGGTTTATGTTTTTTGTAAACGTGTACAAAATACCACAAGCTCGCACACAGACTCACACACAGACACCACAGAGACAACAAAACTTGCAGAGACACCACAAACACGCAAACAGACACCCCAGAATCACACACAGACAACACAAACTCGCACAGAGACACCACAGACATGCACATAGACACCACAAACTCACACTGACACCACAGACTTGCACACAGACACCACAAACTCGCACAGAGACACCACAGACTTGCACACAGACACCACAAACTCACACTGACACCACAAACTCACACTGACACCACAGACTTGCACACAGACACCACAAACTCGCAAAGAGACACCCCAGAATCGCAAAGAGACACCACAAACTCACACAGAGACACCACAGACTTGCACACAGACATCACAGACTTGCACACAGACACCACAAACTCGCACAGAGACACCACATACTTGCACACAGACACCACAAACTCACACAGAGACACCACAGACTTGCACACAGACATCACAGACTTGCACACAGACACCACAAACTCGCACAGAGACACCACAGACTTGCACACAGACACCACAAACTCACACAGAGACACCACAGACTTGCACACAGACACCACAAACTCGCACAGAGACACCACAGACTTGCACACAGACACCACAAACTCGCACAGAGACACCACAGACTTGCACACAGACACCACAAACTCGCAAAGAGACACCACAAACTCACACAGAGACACCACAGACTCGCACACAGACACAACAAACTCGCACAGAGACACAACAGACTTGCACACAGACACCACAAACTCGCACAGAGACACCACAAACTCGCACAGAGACACAACAGACTTGCACACAGACACCACAAACTCGCAAAGAGACACCACAGACTTGCACACAGACACCACAAACTCGCACAGAGACACCATAGACTTGCACACAGACACCACAAACTCACACAGAGACACCACAGACTGGCACAGAGACAAGAAAACTCGCACAGAGACACCACAAACTCGCACAGAGACACAACAGACTTGCACACAGACACCACAAACTCGCAAAGAGACACAACAGACTTGCACACAGACACCACAAACTCGCAAAGAGACACCACAGACTTGCACACAGACACCACAAACTCGCACAGAGACATCACAGACTTGCACACAGACACCACAAACTCACAAAGAGACACCACAGACTCACACAAAGACACTACAAACTCGCACAGAGACACCACAAACTCGCAAAGAGACACCACAGACTCGCACACATACACCACAAACTCGCACAGAGACACCACAAACTCGCAAAGAGACACCACAGACTCACACAAAGACACTACAAACTCGCACAGAGACACCACAAACTCGCAAAGAGACACCACAGACTCGCACACAGACACCACAAACTCGCACAGAGACACCACAAACTCGCACCGAGACACCATAGACTTGCACACAGACACCACAAACTCACACAGAGACACCACAGACTTGCACACAGACACCACAAACTTGCACACAGACACCACAAACTCACACAGAGACACCACAAACTCACACAGACACCACAAACTCACACAGAGACACCACAGACTTGCACACAGACGCCACAAACTCGCACAGAGACACCACAGACTCGCACACAGACACCACAAACTCGCAAAGAGACACCACAGACTCACACAGAGACACCACAGACTTGCACACAGACACCACAAACTTGCAAAGAGACACCACACACTCGCAGAGAGACACCACAGACTTGCACACAGACACCACAAACTCACACAGAGACACCACAAACTTGCAAATAGACACCACACACTCGCAAAGAGACACCACAGACTTGCACACAGACACCACAAACTCGCACAGAGACACCACAGACTTGCAAACAGACACCACAAACTCGCACAGAGACACCACAGACTCGCACACAGACACCACAAATTCGCAAACAGACACCCCAGAATCGCACAGAGACACCACAAACTCGCACAGAGACACCACAGACTTGCACACAGACACCACAAACTCGCAAAGAGACACCACAAACTCACAAAGAGACACCACAAACTCGCACACAGACACCATAAACTCGCAAAGAGACACCACAAACTCGCAAAGAGACACCACAAACTCGCAAAGAGACACCACAAACTCGCACAGAGACACCACAGACTCGCAAAGAGACACCACAAACTCACACAGAGACACCACATACTTGCACACAGACACCACAAACTCGCACAGAGACACCACAGACTCGCACACAGACACCTCAAACTCGCAAAGAGACACCACAAACTCACACAGAGACACCACAGACTTGCACACAGACACCACAAACTCGCAAAGAGACACCACAAACTCGCACAGAGACACCACAAACTCGCACAGAGACACCACAGACTTGCACACAGACACCACAAACTCGCACAGAGACACCACAAACTCACACAGAGACACCACAGACTTGCACACAGACACCAAAAACTTGCAAAGAGACACCACAGACTCACACAAAGACACTACAAACTCGCACACAGACACTACAGACTCGCACATATACACCACAGACTTGCACAGAGACAAGAAAACTCGTACAGACACCACAAACTCGCAAACAGACACCCCAGAATCGCACACCGAAACCACAAACTCGCACAGAGACACCACAGACTTGCACACAGACACCACAAACTCCCAAAGAGACACCACAAACTCACACAGATACACCACAGACTTGCACACAGACACCACAAACTCGCAAAGAGACACCACAGACTCACACAAAGACACCACAAACTCGCACACAGACACCACAGACTCGCACACAGACACCACAAACTCACACAGAGACACCACAAACTCGCAAACAGACACCCCAGAATCGCACACAGACACCACAAACTCGCACACAGACACCACAAACTTGCACAGAGACACAACAGACTTGCACACAGACACCACAAACTCGCAAAGAGACACCACAGACTCACACAAAGACACTACAAACTCGCACACAGACACCACAGACTCGCACACATACACCACAGACTTGCACAGAGACAAGAAAACTCGCACAGACACCACAAACTCGCTAACAGACACCCCAGAATCGCACACCGACACCACAAACTCGCACAGAGACACCTAAGACTTGCACACAGACACCACAAACTCGCAAAGAGACACCACAAACTCATACAGAGACACCACAGACTTGCACACAGACACCACAAACTCGCAAAGAGACACCACAAACTCACACAGAGACACCACAGACTCGCACACAGACACCACAAACTCGCAAAGAGACACCACAGACTCACACACAGACACCACAGAGACAACAAAACTTGCAGAGACACCACAAACTCACACAGAGACACCACAGACTTGCACACAGACACCACAAACTCGCAAAGAGACACCACAAACTCACACAGAGACACCACAGACTCGCACACAGACACCACAAACTCGCAAACAGACACCCCAGAATCGCACACAGACACCACAAACTCGCACACAGACACCACAAACTCGCACACAGACACCACAAACTCGCACAGAGACACCACAGACTTGCACAGAGACAACAAAACTCGCACAGACACCACAAACTCGCACACAGACACCACAAACTCACACACAGACACCACAAACTCGCACACAGACACCACAAACTCGCACACATACACCACAGACTTGCACAGAGACAACAAAACTCGCACAGACACCACAAACTCGCACACAGACACCACAAACTCGCACACAGACAACACAGACTTGTACAGAGATAATAAAACTCACAGAGACATCACAAACTCGCAAAGTAACACCAAAAACTCACACAGAGACACCACAGACTCGCACACAGACACCACAAACTCGCACACAGACACCACAAACTCGCACACATACACCACAGACTTGCACACAGACACCACAAACTCGCACACATACACCACAGACTTGCACAGAGACAACAAAACTCGCACAGACACCACAAACTCACACACAGACACCACAAACTCGCACACTGACAACACAGACTTGTACAGAGATAATAAAACTCACAGAGACATCACAAACTCGCAAAGTAACACCACAAACTCACAAAGAGACACCACAGACTTGCACACAGACACCACAAACTCGCAAAGAGACACCACAAACTCACACAGAGACACCACAGACTCGCACACAGACACCACAAACTCGCAAAGAGACACCACAGACTCACACACAGACACCACAGAGACAACAAAACTTGCAGAGACACCACAAACTCACACAGAGACACCACAGACTTGCACACAGACACAACAAACTCGCAAAGAGACACCACAAACTCACACAGAGACACCACAGACTCGCACACAGACACCACAAACTCGCAAACAGACACCCCAGAATCGCACACAGACACCACAAACTCGCAAAGAGACACCACAAACTCACACAGAGACACCACAGACTTGCACACAGACACCACAAACTCGCAAAGAGACACCACAAACTCACACAGAGACACCACAGACTCGCACACAGACACCACAAACTCGCAAAGAGACACCACAGACTCACACACAGACACCACAGAGACAACAAAACTTGCAGAGACACCACAAACTCGCAAACAGACACCCCAGAATCGCACACAGACACCACAAACTCGCACACAGACACCACAAACTCGCACAGAGACACCACAGACTTGCACAGAGACAACACAACTCGCACAGACACCACAAACTCGCACACAGACACCACAAACTCGCACACAGACAACACAGACTTGTACAGAGATAATAAAACTCACAGAGACATCACAAACTCGCAAAGTAACACCACAAACTCACAAAGAGACACCACAGACTCGCACAGAGACACCACAGACTCGCACAGAGACACCACAGACTCGCACAGAGACACCACAGACTCGCACAGAGACAACACAAACTCGCACAGAGACACCACAGACTCGCACAGAGACACCACAGACTCGCACACAGACACCATAAACTCACAAAGAGACACCACAGACTCGCACAGAGACACCACAAACTCACACACAGACACCACAAACTCACACACAGACACCACAAACTCACACACAGACACCACAAACTCACACACAGACACCACAAACTCACACACAGACACCAAAAACTCACACACAGACACCACAAACTCGCACACAGACACCACAAACTCACACACAGACAACACAGACTTGTACAGAGATAATAAAACTCACAGAGACATCACAAACTCGCAAAGTAACACCACAAACTCACAAAGAGACACCACAGACTCGCACAGAGACAACACAAACTCGCACAGAGACATCACAAACTCGCAAAGTAACACCACAAACTCGCAAAGTAACACCACAGACTCGCACAGAGACACCACAGACTCGCACAGAGACAACACAAACTCGCACAGAGACACCACAGACTCCCGCACAGGAGACACCACAGACTCGCACACAGACACCACAAACTCACAAAGAGACACCACAGACTCAGCACAGAGACACCACAAACTCACACACAGACACCACAAACTCGCCACCACAGACACCACAAACTCACACACAGACACCACAAACTCACACACAGACACCACAAACTCACACACAGACACCACAAACTCACACAAGACACCACAAACTCACACACAGACACCAAAAACTCACACACAGACACCACAAACTCACACACAGACACCACAAACTCACACACAGACACAACAAACTCACACACAGACACCACAAATTCACACACAGACACCACAAACTCACACACAGACACCACAAACTGCACACACAACCACAAACTCACACACAGACACCACAAACTCACACAGACACCACAAACTCACACACAGACACCACAAACTCACACACAGACACCACAAACTCACACACAGGACACCACAAACTCACACACCGGACACCACAAACTCACACACAGACACAACAAACTCACACACAGACACCACAAACTCACACACAGACACCACAAACTCACACACAGACACCACAAACTCACACACAGAGACACCACAAACTCACACACAGACACCACAAACTCACACACAGACACCAAAAACTCACACACAGACACCACAAACTCACACACAGACACCACAAACTCACACACAGACACCACAAACTCTCCCACACAGGACACCACAAACTCACACACAGGACACCCACAAACTCACACACAGACACCACAAACTCACACACAGAGCACCCCACAAAACTCACACACAGGACACCACAGACTCACACACAGACACCACAAACTCACACACAGACACCACAAACTCACACACAGACACCACAAACTCACACACAGACACCACAAAGCTCACACACAGACACCACAAACTCACTCACACAGACACCTGAAACTCACACACAGACACCACAAACTCACATTCACAGGACACCACAAAGCTCACACACAGACACCACCAAACTCACACACAGACACCACAAACTCACACACAGACACCACAAACTCACACACAGACACCACAAACTCACACACAGACACCACAAACTCACACACAGACCACAAACTCACACACAGACACCAAAAACTCACACACAGACACCACAAACTCACACACAGACACAACAAACTCACACACAGACACCACAAACTCACACACAGACACCACAAACTCACACACAGACACCACAAACTCACACACAGACACCACAAACTCACACACAGACACCACAAACTCACACACAGACATCAAAAACTCACACACAGACACCACAAACTCACACACAGACACAACAAACTCGCACACAAAGACACCAAACCTCACAAAGACACACCACAATCTCGCTCAAATCCTACAAATATGTTGTTAACAATATATCGTAGCTGGCAGAGAAACTAATCCGTTCAGACTTGAGTGTCCTTCAGGGAGTTGAATGGAAGGAAGACAAGCTCAGGCAGATCCTCCAGCAGACGGAATGAAGGTTTGATCACAGGAGGACGATTTGATTTATGGACCGTCTCCCTCCGCAAGTGTAACTCAAGCTGAGAGATGGAGACAAACGTCCGACTGCTCTCCATCATCCTCCAGCCAAGAACATTCAGTCACTCCGGCTCACACGGACGTCTCACCAGTTTGTTGTTCTCGTAGACGTCGTCTTTCCTCAGAGAGTCAAAGTCACTGCAAGACAACAGTCAAGGTTCCTTTGTTTATCTGTTCTTCATCAGACATGAAACAAACATCTGTTTTTCTGGTGTCCGTGTGCGTCTGTGGTGTCTGTGTGCGTCTGTGGTGTCTGTGTGTGCGTCTGTGGTGTCTGTGTGTGTCTGTGTGCGTCTGTGTGCGTCTGTGGCGTCTCTGTGTGCGTCTGTGGTGTCTCTGTGTGCATCTGTGGTGTCTCTGTGTGCGTCTGTGGTGTCTATGTGTGTGTCTGTGGTGTCTCTGTGTGCGTCTGTGGTGTCTGTGTGCGTCTTTGGTGTCTGTGTGCGTCTTTGGTGTCTGTGTGCGTCTGTGGTGTCTGTGTGCGTCTTTGGTGTCTCTGTGTGCAAGTATGTGGTGTTTGTGTGCGAGTATGTGGTGTCTGTGTGCGTCTGTGGTGTCTGTGTGTGTCTGTGTGTGTCTGTGGCGTCTCTGTGTGCGTCTGTTGCGTCTCTGTGTGCGTCTGTGGCGTCTCTGTGGCGTCTCTGTGTGCGTCTGTGGTGTCTCTGTGTGCGTCTGTGGTGTCTATGTGTGCGTCTGTGGTGTCTCTGTGTGCGTCTGTGGTGTCTATGTGTGCGTCTGTGGTGTCTGTGTGTGCGTCTTTGGTGTCTGTGTGCGTCTTTGGTGTCTGTGTGCGTCTGTGGTGTCTGTGTGCGTCTTTGGTGTCTGTGTGCGTCTGTGGTGTCTGTGTGCGTCTTTGGTGTCTCTGTGTGCGAGTATGTGGTGTCTGTGTGCGAGTATGTGGTGTCTGTGTGCGTCTTTGGTGTCTCTGTGTGCGTCTGTGTGTGTCTTTGGTGTCTCTGTGTGCGTCTGTGGTGTCTCTGTGTGCGTCTGTGGTGTCTCTGTGTGCGTCTGTGGTGTCTCTGTGTGCGTCTGTGGTGTCTCTGTGTGCGTCTGTGGTGTCTCTGTGTGCGTCTGTGGTGTCTCTGTGTGCGTCTGTGGTGTCTCTGTGTGCGTCTGTGGTGTCTCTGTGTGCGTCTTTGGTGTCTGTGTGCGTCTTTGGTGTCTCTGTGTGCGTCTGTGGTGTCTCTGTGTGCGTCTTTGGTGTATGTGTGCGTCTTTGGTGTCTGTGTGCAAGTATGTGGTGTCTGTGTGCGAGTATGTGGTGTCTGTGTGCGTCTTTGGTGTCTCTGTGTGCGTCTGTGGTGTCTGTGTGCGAGTTTGTGGTGTCTGTGTGCGTCTTTGGTGTCTCTGTGTGCGTCTGTGGTGTCTGTGTGCGAGTATGTGGTGTCTCTGTGTGCATCTGTGGTGTCTGTGTGTGTCTGTGTGTGTCTGTGGCATCTCTGTGTGCGTCTGTGGCGTCTCTGTGTGCGTCTGTGGTGTCTCTGTGTGCATCTGTGGTGTCTGTGTGTGTCTGTGTGTGTCTGTGGCATCTCTGTGTGCGTCTGTGGCGTCTCTGTGTGCGTCTGTGGTGTCTCTGTGTGCGTCTGTGGTGTCTATGTGTGCGTCTGTGGTGTCTGTGTGCGTCTGTGGTGTCTGTGTGCGTCTGTGGTGTCTGTGTGCGTCTGTGGTGTCTCTGTGTGCGAGTATGTGGTGTCTGTGTGCGAGTATGTGGTGTCTGTGTGCGAGTATGTGGTGTCTGTGTGCGAGTATGTGGTGTCTGTGTGCGTCTTTGGTGTCTCTGTGTGCGTCTGTGTGCGTCTGTGGTGTCTCTGTGTGCGTCTGTGGTGTCTCTGTGTGCGTCTGTGGTGTCTCTGTGTGCGTCTTTGGTGTCTCTGTGTGCGTCTGTGGTGTCTGTGTGCGTCTGTGGTGTCTCTGTGTGCGTCTGTGGTGTCTGTGTGCGTCTGTGGTGTCTCTGTGTGCGTCTGTGGTGTCTGTGTGCGTCTTTGGTGTCTCTGTGTGCGAGTATGTGGTGTCCAAAAGTGTCTCTGTTATGTGTGTGTAAGAGAGAATTTGTGGTGTAACATTTTTTTTTCATTGTGTGAGTTTGTGGTGTCTGTGTACGTCTGTGTTGTCTGTGTGCGTCGGTGGTGTCTGTGTGAGTCTGTGGTGTCATAAAGTAAGTAAGTAAGTAATTTTTATTTGTGGTGTCTCTGGGAGGGTTTGTATTGTTGGAAAGTGTTTTTTGTGTGTGTGGTTTATTCTGCAATTATCCGTTGTGTGTCTGTATTTGTCAAGTGTGTTTTAAATGGAGTCACATTTCCTCTTCCAGACGATCTGCAAGTGTCTCTTGAACGTTGTGTGTATATAAAAACGTTTGATAGCGTCTGTAACGACTGTCGTCATATAAAAAAGGTCAAAGATCAGTGAAAAGTGACGAGTCATCTAATCGGAATTTCTCTTTTCTAGCATTCTTCCCAGAGCGTGAGCCGGAGAAGCACTTGGAAGATACGACTGAACAGGAAGTTTGGAGCAAATGACTCACAATACTTCACTCACAGTGTGTTCCTTGTTTGTGTAGTTGAAAGATGTGTGTTCCTTGTTTGTGTAGTTGAAAGATGTGTGTGAGTTGTTTGTCAAGCTAAAGGTTGGTAAATATGTTTTCCTGCTTTAAGTTGACAACACAAACTCTGACTTGTGACTGAAGATGACATTTACTACACAACTTAAATGGATCAATACGATATATACATAAACATCCACATATACACTTTGCTAATTCTTCTATAAGTTAAAGAAGGAAGTATCAGTGATCACTACGAACCAAAAACATTTCTTTGGTTTTGTACTGGTTAGAAATATTTACTTTTACATATTCATTTAAGAATCCTAAAACAAAGTGATGCATATTTTCAACTCAATGCTACACTTGCTAGCTCAGCTGTTAGCTGCTAACAGTGGTAGCTAATCGCACACTTGGTATATTTTGAAGATAACAAAGTTAATTCTGTATATTATTAAAAAAAATAAACTATAATTTTCTGATATTAAATCAAGGACATTAGTTTAACAATAATTACATTCATGTATCACGTCTCAACTTCATTTTTACATAGTTACAAGTTTACTTTAGTTAAATGTTTACTTTAGCTACATGTTTACTTTATTTACACGATTTTAAGTTACATATTGACTTTATTTACATGTTTCTTTAGTTACATATTTGCTTTAGTTACATGTTTAGTTTAGTTACATGTTTACTGTATTTAAATGTTTACTGTAGTTACATGTTTACTTTAGTTACATGTTTACTTTAGTTACATGTTTACTTTAGCTACATGTTTACTTTAGCTACATGTTTACTTTATTTACTTGTTCACTTTAGCTACATGTTCACTTTAGCTACATGTTTACTGTAGTTACATATTTACTTTATTTACATGTTTACTGTATTTAAATGTTTACTGTAGTTACATGTTTACTTTAGCTACATGTTCACTTTAGCTACATGTTTACTTTAGTTACATGTTTACTTTAGCTACATGTTCACTTTAGCTACATGTTTACTTTAGCTACATGTTCACTTTAGCTACATGTTCACTTTAGCTACATGTTTACTGTAGTTACATATTTACTTTATTTACACTTTACTTTAGTTACATGTTTACTTTATTTACATGTATACTTTAGCTACATGTTTACTGTAGTTACATATTTATTTTAGTTACATGTTTACTTTATTTACACTTTACTTTAGCTACACGTTTACTTTATTTACATATATACTTTAGCTACATGTTTACTTTACTTACATGTATACTTTAGCTACATGTTTACTTTATTTACACTTTACTTTAGTTACATGTTTACTTTATTTACATATATACTTTAGTTACATGTTTACTTTATTTACATATATACTTTAGCTACATGTATACTTTAGCTACATGTTTACTTTAGTTACATGTTGACTTTAGTTACATGTTTACTTTAGTTACATGTTTACTTTATTTACATATATACTTTAGCTACATGTTTACTTTATTTACATGTATACTTTAGCTACATGTTTACTGTAGTTACATATTTATTTTAGTTACATGTTTACTTTATTTACATATATACTTTAGCTACATGTTTACTTTATTTACATGTATACTTTAGCTACAGGTTTACTTTATTTACATATATACTTTAGCTACATGTTTACTTTATTTACATATATACTTTAGCTACATGTTTACTTTATTTACATGTATACTTTAGCTACATGTTTACTTTATTTACATGTATACTTTAGCTACATGTTTACTTTATTTACATATATACTTTAGCTACATGTTTACTTTATTTACATGTATACTTTAGCTACATGTTTACTTTATTTACATATATACTTTAGCTACATGTTTACTTTATTTACATGTATACTTTAGCTACATGTTTACTTTATTTACATGTATACTTTAGCTACATGTTTACTGTAGTTACATATTTATCTGAGTTACATCTTTACTTTATTTACACTTTACTTTAGTTACATGTTTACTTTATTTACATGTATACTTTAGCTACATGTTTACTTTACTTACATGTTTACTTTACTTACATGTTTACTTTAGTTACATGTTCACTGTAGTTACATGTTTACTTTAGTTACATGTTTACTGTAGTTACATGTTTACTTTACTTACATGTTTACTTTACTTACATGTTTACTTTAGTTACATGTTCACTGTAGTTACATGTTTACTTTAGTTACATGTTAACTGTAGTTACATGTTTACTTTAGTTACACGTTTACTTTAGTTACATGTTCACTGTAGTTACATGTTTACTTTAGTTACACGTTTACTTTAGTTACACGTTTACTTTAGTTACACGTTCACTTCAGTTACATGTTCACTTTAACTCCATGTTTTTTCAGTAGCTATGGATCTTCTTTATCTTCAACGCTCGTTCTTCATCTAAAACTCGTCACAACAACAAGGAACACGTTTCTAAAGTTGTGTCTGGATCTCAGAAACAACAACAGAACTACGGGAGCGGGTGCGGGTCCAGTACTCACAGCAGGTCGGGTCTGTGTTTGTGTATGAGGGCACAGAACGCCAGACCGTCCCGGAACGACGTGGTCATGTTGGTGATGGAAACATCTCGGTACCCGTCGCACCGGAGCCGACACCACTGCTGCAGAGCCTTCACCGCAGACATCCCGCGGCAGAGAGTCCGGAACCGGGGACTCCTTTGACTCTTCTTCCTCCTCTGACTCCTCTGACGCGGAGTTTAACGAGTTTCCACAGCTCGATCGGTCGATCCGTGACCAGACATCCACGGTTCTGTTCGGTTCTGACAAAGTTAAAGCGACACCTGTGGAAGGTGACGCGGCAGAGGGGGAGGAGCCACAAGGAGCCAGAGGAGGAGCAGTCAGAGGGGGAGGAGTCAGAGGGGGAGGAGTCTGTTATTGGAATAAACCATTGATTTTAAATCAGCACAAGTTTACCAAATAACCACCAACTAATAACAGGATCAAATAAACCTTCCTTCTCTCGTTCATTGAATAAAAACATCGTGTGACACTAGAGTCTGATTTAACCTTTGACCTGAACATGATTCTTTACTTTAATATTCGAATCATATCAAGTATTAATATACTTACAGAATGTGATAAATCGGTTTTAATTTTTTTTTTTTTAAACTCACACTTTGCAAATATTAGTTTTTCACTGTTTGACTGGTTTGTTCACTCAAACATAAATCAGTGATTGTTAAAACAAACGATAACGTGACCACGTGTCCAATGAAACTGAAAGAAAAATCGTATCTGTTTTTATAATATAATATATCGGTATCAGTATATTTCTTGTAAAAACATATAACACAGTATATTTTTTACCGTGACCATATTCAACATCACTGTGTGAATGTATCGAATAGAATAATACATTTTCTTCTTCATTTATGTTTCACCAAAGTTCTTTAATGGTTTATGTTGAATTAAGTGCGTTTGAAATAAAACAATAATATTTTTTATCAACAATTAACGTTCAAATATTCTTCATTTTTGTGTTGTAACTAAACTTCCGTCCGCTAGGCAGCGAAAGTCACCACTCTTGCGAGATTCCGGTAATAATTGACTACTGAGGACAAGAGGATGCACACCACTTTAGTCGTTAAGACCTCTTTAAGAGTCGGTAAATTCTGCGACACCAGAGACAAGTACTCAAATTTATTGAATAATTGACTACTGAGGACAAGAGGATGCACAACGTGGAAGTTTGTCGTCAGATTTTTAACCATTTTTATTTGTTCACTAAAAGCGCTGAAGTCGTGGTATTGATTTAAAAATATAATTGAATTTTAAAAATCCGTTAATTGAAATGTTGAATTCGTTTTTATTGAATAATTGACTACTGAGGACGAGAGGATGCACACCACTCTAGTCGTTACGACCTCTTCAAGAGTCGGTAAATAAGAGTCAAGTACTCGACAATACCACAAATATAGATTCCTATATAAATAATATATAGTTCCTACAGTACCACGATTTATCGTGTATCTTAAACAGGAAGTATCAATTCTCCGACTCTTTCCTTTAACTTTAGCTCGACTGCTTTTTTTCGTCTCTGTACGACTGTTTACATCCTGGATCTCGGTTTCTTATCCTAACTTTTATCGTTTTTATCGTTCAACACACAAGTGAAAACTGATGTTTGTGTTCCAGCGACTCATTCATTCAACTAATGTGGGCGTCGTCAAGACGATGAAAAAAAAACTGACCGACTTCAGACAATAACACGAGATAATTGAACCTGAACTGTGGAACCAGTTAGCGAGGCGTGGTCGGTGTGTGTGTGTGTGTAAGTAAGTCATTTTTATTTGTATAGCGCTTTTCCAGACCAGGGTCACAAAGCGCTTAAACAATCAAAACAATATTCAATAAAGTATATATTTTAAAGATCAAGATAAAACTGATAACACAACAGGAGTTCCAGAAAATCAAGGAAAAGCCTGAACAAATAAAAACGTTGTGTGTGTGTGTGTGTGTGTGCGTCGGCGTTGCCTGATGTGCGTGTCGTGTCGTGTCATGTCTGCCCGGGTGTGTTAAGGTGTGTCACCCGACACCAGGACATGCTGGAGAGGTTATTAAAAAAACAGTTTTTGCGAGAGGGACGTCTGGGCCTCTGTGCTCCTGCCGCTGCCCCCTCGACCCCGAACTGGATGAACCGTCGCACACAAACGGACAGGAAGTCGTTTGTCAAACACTGGATTTCAAAACCTCACTGAGTGTAGAGGCTCATGTCGACACCCCCGCAATATAATCCCCGCAGATCCAGAGCGGAACCGCCGTCGTCAGAGGAGCAGAATCCCAGCCACTCATCTGGAAATCATCAGGCAGTTCGGCTTCAGCCAATGAAAACACAGGAGCTTATCAGGTGAAAAACATGACTCAGACCAGTTATTACACATAACGAGAGTATAACGTGGAAGTATGTCGTCAGATTTTTAACCGTTTTTTATTTGTTCACTAAAAGAGCTGCAGTCGTGGCATTGATTTAAAACTGTCATTGAATTTTTTTAAAATCTGTAAATTGAAATGTTGAATTAGTTTTTATTGAATAATTAAATCAAAAAAAATGTGTGAATTAAAAGTTTTAAATAGATTTATGGAATAATTCAATCAAAACATTTGTGTATTAAAAGTTTGAATTCGTATTTATTGAATAATTGAATCCAAAAATGTGTGTATTCAAAGTTTTAATTAGATTTATGGAATAATTAAATCAAAACATTTGTGTATTAAAAGTTTTAATTAGATTTATGGAATAAATCAATAAAAACATTTGTGTATTAAAAGTTTAAATTCGTATTTATTGAATAATTGAATCAAAAAAGTGTGTGTACTAAAAGTTTTAATTAGATTTATGGAATCATTCAATCAAAACATTTGGGTATTAAACAATTAAATTAGTATTTATTGAATAATTAAATTGAAACATTTGTGTATTACAAGTTTTTATTACTTTTTATTGCATATTTAAATTAAAGCATTTGTATATTAAAATAATAAATTAGTTTTATAGAATAATTAAATTAAAACATTTGTATATTAAATGTTTTAATTCTTTTTATAGAATAATTAAATTAAAACATTTGTATATTACATTTATGAATTTGTTTTGTTTTTTTAAACTAATTAATTTGAAACACTTGTTTATTAAACGTTTTAACTAGTTTAATATAATAATTCAATTAAAACATTTGTATATTAAAAGCTTTTATTGTTGTTGTTTTTTTAAATAATCGAATTAAAACATGTGTATTAAGTTTTAATTAATCACTTTCAAATAATTCAATGAAAAAATGTGTGTATAAAAAGTTTAAATTAGTTTTTATTGAATAATTTAATTAAAAGAATTGTATATTACAAGTCTTTATCAAATAATTAAATGACAACATTTGTGTATTAAAAGTGTAAATTCGTTTTTATTCAATAATTCCATTAAAACATTGGTATATTAAAAGTTTCAATTAGTTTTATAGAATAATTCAATTAAAAGATAGAATTTAGTTGAATTATTTTGAAAATCATTTAAATAATGATTAATATTGTTTAATTTGTTGCTTTTATTAATTAAACATAAAATGGTTTAATAGTGACATTTAAAACGTTATTTTAAAAAGCTATCAATTGCAAAATATCGAATTTGGAAAACGTTTTGTTATATCAAACTATGTCTAATAAACATTTATTTAGAAATAAAAATGAAACAAAATTATACATTTAACCTTAAATAATAGAAACTATTTATCTCAATTATTTAACAATAAAAGAATAAAATGTTTAAGTGAAAAGAAAAGTTTCAACACATCATTTGAACAATTCTACTCGTGGTTCTTCTTCTGTGTGAGCGAAAGAAAAACGACCTTCAGACCAACATGGACTTTATCAAAAGAAGATAAAACTTTACGCAGTTGTCTTCACCTCAGTGATGTCAAAGCATAATAATGGACGTCGACAAATAAATACTTTTCATCCAGTAAAAGTGAATCACATCAACTTGTGGATAGAAGATCATCTTCCCTGAAGCAGCGAACAGTGAGAGCGACTCGGGATCTTAAGGCACGAGGATCTCCTGACGAGTGCAAAACTTTTTTTTTTAAATAAAGAGAGAAATAAAGGCAGCAGCAGCGAAACTTTTCTTCTTCCACGACTTGTATCTCCGACGCCGCTGGTGGAGGAACTCACGGGTCAGACCCAGCGGATGGTGAAGTTCTGACTGAGGTTGAGCTGCAGGTCTGCGACGGTGAGAACCTTCAAGGCAGGTCACACAAACGTTCAAAGGTCAAAGGTCAGTCTTCATAAGGCCAACTTAAGTCTCTGAGGTTTTTTTAATATTTTGCCTTTTCTTTATAAACTATTGTTGATGTTTGTGTCTTATAGTTTTCACTTTTGTTTAAAAATAAAAAAAAAAAAAAAAAAAAAAAAAAAACAACCAAACAAAACCCAAAACCCCCCCCCAAAAAAAAAAAAAAAAAAAAAAAAAAAAAAAACCCCCCCCCAAGACGGGGGGGGGGGGGGAAAAAGGACCCCCCACCGCCAAAAAAAGGGAGTTTGGGAAAAATTTAAGAAAAAAAAAAAAAAACCTTTTCCTCCAAAAGATTTATCCATAAATCCTGTATCCATAAAAAATATGTATTATAAATATATTTATTTTCTTTATTTTGGCCTATTATTATTTATTAATTAATTAATGAATTTATAAATTATATTTTATTTTTATCATAGTTATTTTATAGTTTATATTTAAATAAACTGTGTATCTCTCTCTCTCTCTATCTATATCTCTATATCTCTTAACTTTCAAATAGCCACAGCGTTTGTTCATTTTTGTGTTGAAATGAAACTTCCAGCCACCAGATGGCAGCATTCATTACGTCCTCTGAAGCTAAAACGAACAATGAAAGCCAGTGACATCCCGGCACTGACTGAGGACGAGAGGATACAGTGACTCCAGCAGCTTCTAAAGCTGATGTTTGGACATATTTTAGTAATAACATTAAAAACCTTTTCCTCCTAAATGATTTATCCATAAGTCCTGTATCCATAAAAAATATGTATAATAAATATATATATTTTTCTTTATTTTGCCCTATTATTAATTATTAATTAATTAATTAATTATATGTTATTGTTATCATAGTTATTTTATAGTTTATATTAAAATAAACTGTGTGTGTATATATATATATAAATATATATCTTAATTTTCAAATAGTCCCAGCGTTTGTTCATTTTTGTGTTGAAATGAAACTTCCAGCCACCAGATGGCAGCAGTCATTACGTCCTCAGCAGCTAAATCAACAATGAAAGCCAGTGAGATCCCGGCACTGGCTGAGGACGAGAGGATACAGTGACTCCAGCAGCTTTTAAAGCTGATGTTTGTACATATTTTAGTAATAACATTAAAAACCTTTCTTCCTAAATGACGCTTGTTGTTGTGTTTTCGTTCTATTTTATCAACAGAACGTCGGACATCATGTTGACTGAAGAGTTTACTGAAGTAAAAGAAGAAGTTCTGGATGCGACTCACCTCGTTGGCTCTGTAGGCGAACGGCGAGTCCTGCGAGTTCACCAGCACCTTGGTGGGTTTGACCTTCACGCCGTAGAAGGTCGCCGTCGCCACGGTGATGCGAGTGGCCTCCACGCCGCTGTGGAGAACCTGTGAGGTCATCACGTTCTGAAAGACGAGTTTGGGTTTTAGGCGAAAGGTCTCGCACGGATGAAAGTAATTGAAACTCGACGAACAAGTTTTCTCTTCTTTCAAATATTCACAGTGTTCACAGTAGAAAAGCGCAATAAAAATATTACTAACTTACCTTTTCTCATACTTTCTTATGGTATATTTTTCCATAAATCTTGTTTAAAATAATTATCAATTATTCTTTTTTGTGTTGCAATTAAACTTCCAGCCACTAGATGGCAGCCGTCGTTACGTCCTACGCAGGTAAAGAAACAATGAAATCCTTTGCCCGGCGATGACTGAGGACGAGAGGATACAGTGACTCCAGCAGCTTTTAAAGCTGATGTTTGAACATATTTTGGTTTGAAAACAAATGAAAGTAGTTACGACTTCGTCAAGAGTCATGTGGTCTGTAAATACTACAACACCAGAGTCAAGTACTGGACAATACTACACATATATACTTGTTATTACACTATCACAACACCAGAGTCAAGTACTGGACAATACTACACAGATATACTTGTTACTACACTATCACAACACCAGATTCAAGTACTGGACAATACTACACATATATACTTGTTACTACAGTATCACAACACCAGAGTCAAGTACTCAACAATACTACACATATATACTTGTTACTACACTATCACAACACCAGAGTCAAGTACTGGACAATACTACACATATATACTTGTTACTACACTATCACAACACCAGAGTCAAGTACTCAACAATACTACACATATATACTTGTTACTAAACTATCACAACACCAGAGTCAAGTACTGGACAATACTACACATATATACTTGTTACTACACTATCACAACACCAGAGTCAAGTACTGGACAATACTACACATATATACTTGTTACTACACGATCACAACACCAGAGTCAAGTACTGGACAATACTACACATATATACTTGTTACTACACTATCACAACACCAGAGTCAAGTACTGGACAATACTACACATATATACTTGTTACTACACTATCACAACACCAGAGTCAAGTACTGGACAATACTACACATATATCCTTGTTACTACATCTGCCCCCTGTGTATATTGATTAGCATAGCATGGCTAATACACAGTAGTAACTATGTTGTAGGAAACACCTCGAAGACGTGACACAAATGTTTGTCGTCTACATAGACTTCTCCACCGCTCATGTCGGGGCGTGAACACGTCCATCAGGACGACTGGTCACCTGATCGACGGCGAAGACGATGTAGGCGTACTGGTCCTTCTCGTACGTGTCCAGGCTTTCGCCGTCGTCCCAGAACAAGTCTCCGCTCGCCGAGCCGTCGCTGGACAGAGCGGAGATCAGGTGGAGAGGCTGACGGCTGGAGACCCTCAGGGTCGTGTTCGGGGTCTGTGAGCACGAGGACCAGTCGTTACAACTCAGCGATTCAGATTCTACAATATAGTATATATTTACACACACACACATCTATCTATCTATCTATCTATATACACACACACACACACACAATAAATATATATATATACACACACACATCTATCCATCTATCTATCTATATATACACACACTATAAATATATATATATATACGTACACACACACACACACAATCTATCCATCCACACACTATATATATATATATATATATATATATATATAAATATATATATATATATATATATAATATAATAATAATAATAATCTCTATATATATACACTATAATATATATATATGTACAAATACACCATATATATATTTCCTACAGTCTCTATATATACATATACATACTCATATATATATATATATATATATATATGAATGTTTGAATTATTGAAATTATGATGTCAAACTTTACATATTAAAAAATTGATATTTTGTTGAATTCAATTATTCAATAAAAATAAATAATTTACATTTAATTTTTTTAATCTAATTTCAACATTTAATGTTGAATTCAATAATATTCTGGTGGCGCTGATGACCCTCCATAGAAAAAGAGAGAGTCTGTCACAGCAACACATGAAGAATGTTCAAGGTCGCCGTTAACATCTACTTTAATTTAATTCAATTTTAATATACTTCATTGATTCATGAGCAGTTCATCGTTTTGCTGATTCTACTTCTCGTCGTCTCATCCGTGATTCTTCTCACCTGCGTCGGCGTTATCGATCCTTCGCGCAGGTGAAGGTTGATTTTATCCAGCGGCGCCGGAAGTCGCAGTTCTTCACCTTCGCTGCTGACAGAGTCGCCCTGAAGACCAACGAGAAAAAAGGTCAGAGGTCAAGAGCTTCTTCTGCCTCAGCTTCGAGGCTCACACTGTACAGGAGAAGAAAAAGGACAAGAAAAAAGAGAGATGGAAATAAAAAAAGAAGACCAGGATGAAAAGGACAAAAAGAATGAACAAGAAAAAAGTAAATGGATGATATGAAGTACAACCAAAAGAAAAAGAAAATAAGGAGAGAAACAATAAGAAAAAGAGGGGAAAAATTAGGAATATTACGTAGAAACAAAAGAACAAGAAACTTAAAATGGAAACAACAAGAAAAGAAGGAAAAGAAGAACAAGAAAAAAAGGGATTGATCATAAGTACAAGAAGAAATACAAGAAAAAGAACCAAAGAGAAGAAAAAAAAAAGAATATGGAAATTTAAAAAAAAAGAAAATGACAAAATGAAACAAAAAAACAAGACTAGGATGAAAATGTTAAAAAAAATAAACAAGAATAAAGTAAATAGATAATATTACGTAGAAACAAAAGAACAAGAAACTAAAAAGAGAAACAACAAGAAAAGGAGAAGAGAATGAAGTGATAATAATAAGTACAAGAAGAAATACAAGAAAAATAACTAAAAAGAAAACCAGGATGAAAAACAAAAAATATGAACAATAAAAAAGCAGAAGGGGAATATGAAGTAAAACCACAAGAACAAGAAAATAAAAAGAGAAACAACAAGAAAAAAGTAGATGGGAATAAAAAAAAAAAAAAGTTGTTGCTGATGTGCGAGAGATGAACGTACGGTGAAGAAGTCGAACCAGCGACCCTTTGGAAAGTAGCCCTCGACAAAATCCACCCCAGGATCCAACACCGGTGTCACGAGTAAACTCTTCCCCCAGAGGAACTGCTTGTCAACGCCGTACGTCTTCTCGTCCTGCGGGAACCTAGAGCCGGAGCACAAGAACAAAGAACAATGAGAACATAAAGGACGAGAACAAAAAGTGAAAAAGGGATGAGAAAGAAAAAAAGGAAAGAAGTATATCAAGAAAATAAAGAAGTACCGTATTTTCCGCACTTTAAGGTGCACTTAAAAGCCTTTAATTTTCTCAAAAAACAACAGTGCGCCTTATAATCAGGAGCGCCTTATATATGAACATTACCTGGTGGGTGACTTGTTTACAAACACTTTCATGACTCTGCACCTACTGAGCTGACACGCCTTGGGCGGGATTACGCCATTGCGTCATCACGGGAGTGGGATTAACGACGCACGTCACATCATGGCGGACGGCTATGGAGCGTGATTACTGCAACCAGTTTGAGCGAGTGCGTCTTGGTTTGTTGTACACTCAAAATCACTCTGCTGCGCACTCAACCAGTCATACACGTGTGTTCAACATGTCATACATGCACGCTCTAGCCGTCATACACGCGCTCAACTTCACTGCTGCTCGCTCAACATTTGTCTGCTCACAACACCAGTCTCTGCGCTGCTGCTTGAAGCCTTTTAAACATCATTTGAACATCGTTACCATGGGAGTGAACAGAGTTGTCAGAACGCTTAATAAAGTTTGACTTTATAAGTAAGTAAGTAAGTAAGTAATATTTATTTATATAGCACTTTTCGAGACCAGGGTCACAAAGCGCTTAGACAATCAAAACAATACTCAAAAAAGTACATACTTTAAAGATCAAGATAATACTGAGAACAACACAGGAGTTCGAGAAATTCAAGGAAAAGCCTGAACAAATAGAAACGTCTTAAGGTGTTTCTTAAAGGATCTGACTGTTTTGCTGACATTCCCTTTAGCACAGCTTTATCTAGTGGATGCATAACGCAACCCCAGTCAAACATTTGACTGTATCTTTTATTTTATGCACTTTATAAACCGGTGCAAACTATTTATGAAAACACTTCTAAAATAGGCCATTCATTGAAGGTGAGCCTTATAATCCAGTGCGCCTAATAGTGCGAGAAATACAGTAGATGAATTATATGAAGTGCAACAAAAAACTGACGACTCACTCGAACATCAGGGCTCGAGCGACCGTGCGTCCTCGTGTGTGTGCGTGATGAAAGAGTGTGTAGAGCAGCGGGAACAGAGAGTATCTCAGCATCAGCGCCTCCTTCATGGACGTCCGAGCCAGTGGACTGAAGGCCGTCGGGTCCTGAGGCTGTCAAACATCAGAGGATGAACACCTGACACGCCTGACGTCCACCTGCTTCTGGACCTTCATGTCGATGGCGTTTTGGTTGCGCGTGAACGGGTAGAAAACTCCGAGCTGAGTCCAGCGAACGCACAAGTCCTCCTGCGTCTCCTCGCTGAAGCCACAGATGTCTGCGCCCACCAGAGGGACCCCCAGGAGGTTAAAGGTCAGGATGCCTGTGGACAACATGGAGAGAGGCTTTTTAATCGTGTGTGTGTGTGTTATAGTGTGTGTAGGAGAGTGTGTGTAAGTGTGTTATAGTATGTATAAGTTTGTGTGTGTAAGAGTATGTGTGAAGGTGTGTGTAAGAGTGCGTGTGTAAGTGTGTTATAATGTGTGAAAGTATGTGAAAGTGTGTGTGTGAAGGTGTGTGTAAGTTTTTTATGGTGTGAAAGTATGTGAAAGTGTGTGTGAGGGTGTGTGTAAGTTTGTTATAATGTGTGAAAGTATGTGAAAGTGTGTGTGTGAAGGTGTGTGTAAGAGTGTGTGTGTAAGTTTTTTATAGTGTGTGAAAGTATGTGAAAGTGTGTGTGTGAGGGTGTGTGTAAGTTTGTTATAATGTGTGAAAGTATGTGAAAGTGAATGTGTGAAGGTGTGTGTAAGAGTGTGTGTGTAAGTTTTTTATAGTGTGTGAAAGTGTGTGTGTGAGGGTGTGTGTAAGTTTGTTATAATGTGTGAAAGTATGTGAAAGTGTGTGTGTAAGTTTTTAAGTGTGAAGGTGTGTGTAAGAGTGTGTGTGTAAGTTTTTTATAATGTGTGAAAGTATGTGAAGGTGAGTGTAAGAGTGTGTGTGTGTGTAAGTGTGTTATAATGTGTGAAAGTATGTGAAAGTGTGTGTGTGAAGGTGTGTGTAAGAGTGTGTGTGTAAGTGTGTTATAGTGTGTGAAAGTATGTGAAAGTGTGTGTGTGAAGGTGTGTGTAAGAGTGTGTGTGTAAGTGTGTTATAGTGTGTGAAAGTATGTGAAAGTAAGTAAGAAAGTAAGTAATTTTTATTTATATAGCGCTTTTCCAGACCAGTGTTATAGTGTGTGAAAGTATATGAAAGTATGTGTGTGAAGGTGTGTGTGTAAGAGTGTGTGTGAGTGTAAGAGTGTGTGGGTAAGAGTGTGTGTGAAGGTTTGTGTTAGAGTGTGTGTGTGTGTGTAAGAGTGTGTTTGTAAGAGTGTGTGTGAAGGTGTGTGTAAGAGTATGTGTGTAAGAGTGTGTGTGTTTAAGAGTGTGTGAGTGTAAGAGTGTGTGTGTGTAAGAGTGTGTGAGTGTAAAAGTGTGTGTGAAGGTGTGTGTAAGAGTGTGTGTGTAAGTGTGTTATAGTGTGTGAAAGTATGTGAAAGTATGTGTGAAAGTAAGTAAGTGTTGTTTATAGTGTGTCCGTTCCGGTCAGACCGTGTTATAGTGTGTGTATGTGAAAGAGTGTGTGTGAGTGTGTGTAAGAGTGTGTGTGTTAGAGTGTGTTTGTGTAAGAGTGTGTGTGAAGGTGTGTGTAAGAGTGTGTGAGTGTAAGAGTGTGTGTGTGTGTAAGAGTGTGTGCGAGTGTAAGAGTGTGTGTGTGTGTAAGAGTGTGTGTGAGTGTAAGAGTGTGTGTGTGTAAGAGTGTGTGAGTGTAAAAGTGTGTGTGAAGGTGTGTGTAAGAGTGTGTGTGTACGAGTGTGTGTGTGTAAGTGTGTGTGTAAGAGTGTGTGTGTGTAAGAGTGTGTGTGTGTGTACAAGAGTGTGTATGTAAGAGTGTGTGTGAGTGTAAGAGTGTGTGTGTTAGAGTATGTTTGTGTAAGAGTGTGTGTGAAGGTGTGTGTAAGAGTGTGTGTGAGTGTAAGAGTGTGTGTGTATGTAAGAGTGTGTGTGAGTGTAAGAGTGTGTGTGTGTAACAGTGTGTGTGTATAAGTGTGTGTGTGTGTGTGTGTGTGTGTACGAGTGTGTGTGAGTGTAAGAGTGTGTGTGTGTAACAGTGTGTGTGTATAAGTGTGTGTGTGTGTACAAGTGTGTGTGAGTGTAAGAGTGTGTGTGTCCCCTGTAACAGTGTGTGTGGTATAAGTGTGTGTGTGTGTGAGCAGAGTGTGTGTGAGTGTAAGAGTGTGTGTGTGTGTACGAGTGTGTGTATGTAAGAGTGTGTGTGAGTGTAAGAGTGTGTGTGTGTAACAGTGTGTGTGTGTAAGTGTGTATAAATGCTCACCTGAGATGGACGTGTATAAATCCTTCCAGCGACTGTGATTGTCTCCGAGCCAGTGACCTGAGAACATGCCTTGACTCGGGAAGGTCGAGCGCGAAATAACAAACGGCCTTTTCGACGAGATGCGCTTCAGAGCACTGTGGACGAGGCAGGAGATTCAAGTCATGCATATGTCTCACCGTCGTTCACATCTGATCAGACATGATAATAATAATCGGTCACTGAGGACGAGAGGAGACGTGGGAGGATGACAAAGATCAAGGTATGGATTATTTGTCCGTTATATTGACCACGATCTCACCTGGACGAGGCTTTGGCCTCCATGAGTCCGTACAGACTGTGGATGTTGTAGTGAGTCGACAGCTTCTGCTCCACAGACGCACAAACGGTCAACGCTCTCAACTCACCCCCGAGGATTCCTGACCAGACACAGAAGAGTGTAACGGATTCAAGTCTGTGACCGTGACCGGTTTCCATACCCGGTGTGTACGGAGGGTTCTCCAGGCTGTTGGACGGACAACCGCTGATGGATCCGTCTGCGAAGTTCGAGGGCTCGTTCATGTCCTGGAACAGAAGTCGTGAACGTTTGAGGTCCTTCCAAGATTCACGAGCCGTTCCAGAGAAACTCACGATCCAGAGTCCGTCGAACGGGACCTTCTCGTGGAACCTACGCAGGTTCTCATACCACCACTCGTGGGTCTCGTTGTCCGAGAAGTCCGGGTAGGCGGTGAGACCTGGCCAGACCTGGAGGACAAACGGACGAGAAGCTCAGACGGTCCTCCTACGAAAACCTGGTGGAGGACTTGGTCCACCTTCCCGATCAGAGTTTTTCCTTCTGCGTCCTTGATGAACACGTCTCTCTTCAGGCCCTCGTCGAACGGCCAGTACGAGCCTTCAGTCTGGACGCTGCTGATGCCCGGATCCTGCAGGACAGTCGCACAACTTCATACACACAGAAGGTTACACATCGTTGCAAGCACACAAATTAACACAACACGTGCAGCATGAACACAACAAAACAAATGCAGGACTAACACAACAAAGCATATGTAAGACAAACACAACAAAACACATCCAGCATAAACACAACAAAACACATACATCACAAACACAACAAAGCATATGTAAGACAAACACAACAAAACACATCCAGCATAAACACAACAGAACACATGCATCACAAACACAACAAAACACATGCAGGACAAACACAAGAAAACACATGCATCACAAACACAACAAAACACATGCAGGACAAACACAAGAAAACACATGCATCACAAACACAACAAAACACATGCAGGACAAACACAAGAAAACACATGCAGGACAAACACAAGAAAACACATGCAGGACAAACACAAGAAAACACATGCAGGACAAACACAAGAAAACACATGCAGGACAAACACAAGAAAACACATGCAGGACAAACACAACAAAGCACATGCAGGACAAACACAACACAGCACATGCATCACAAACACAAACAAACATGTGCAGCATAAACACAACAAAACACATAAAGGACAAACACAACAAAACACATGCAGGACAAACACAACAACGCACATGCATCACAAACACAACCAAACATGTGCAGCATAAACACAACAAAACACATAAAGGACAAACACAACAAAACATGCAGCATTAACACAACAAAACATTCAGCATAAACACAACAAAACATTCAGCATAAACACAACAAAACATTCAGCATAAACACAACAAAACATTCAGCATAAACACAACAAAACATTCAGCATAAACACAACAAAACATGCAGCATAAACACAACAAATTCAACACAAATTCAACACAAACACAACAAAACGGATGCAGCACAAACACAACTAAACAGATGCAGCATAAAGACAACAAATGCAGAACAAACACAACACAACAATATATTTACATTAAGAGTTTGATATTCTAATACCAATAAACACATTTTCTGAATGGAATGTTTTCCAAATAGTAGCTTTTAAATTCAATATAATTGATGCAACATTATTATTGAATTTGAATATGAATGAAAGAATATTAGAATAAAATATAGAAAATTATTTTGAAATGATGATGATTTGACACTCGAACCCAGTTGTGTGTACCAGGATGATGACGTAGCGCTGGTTGTGTTCGTGCAGATCCTTCACCAGGTCCGGCAGCGACGCGAACTTCTCGGGGTCGTAGGTGAAGTCCAGGAACCGATCCATGTAGTCGATGTCGTTCCACATCACGTCCTGCAGCAAGAGTTGATGAACCGGACCTCGGACACGACAACTGTGGCGTCTACCTGAGGGATGCCGTCGCCCCGCATCCTCCTCACGACCTCCCACGTGGCCTCGCTGGACCTGAACCCCCAGCGACACAGGTGGTACCCCAACGCCCAGTAGACCGGCATCGCAGGACGCCCTGGTTACAGGGGGGAGGGAGGAGCCCGGATAATTCATGTTGGACTTTAATACGTAGAAATTATATAAACAAGTGTTTGTCAACATGTACGAAGTGTGCAAGTGTGTTATAGTGTTTGTAAGAGTGTGTGTGAAGAGTGTGTGTGAAAGTGTGTTATAGTGTTTGTAAGAGTGTGTGTGAAGGTGTGTGTAGGAGAGTGTGTGTAAGTGTGTTATAGTGTTTGTAAGAGTGTGTGTGAAGTTGTGTGTAGGAGAGTGTGTGTAAGTGTGTTATAGTGTTTGTAAGAGTGTGTGTGAAGGTGTGTGTAGGAGAGTGTGTGCAAGTGTGTTATAGTGTTTGTAAGAGTGTGTGTGAAGGTGTATAGTGTATGAAGTGTGTGTGTAAAGTGTGTGTTATAGTGTTTGTAAGAGCGTGTGTGAAGGTGTGTGTAGGAGAGTGTGTGTAAGTGTGTTATAGTGTTTGTAAGAGCGTGTGTGAAGTTGTGTGTAGGAGAGTGTGTGTAAGTGTGTTATAGTGTTTGTAAGAGTGTGTGTGAAGGTGTGTGTAGGAGAGTGTGTGCAAGTGTGTTATAGTGTTTGTAAGAGTGTGTGTGAAGGTGTGTGTAGGAGAGTGTGTGTAAGTGTGTTATAGTGTTTGTAAGAGTGTGTGTGAAGGTGTGTGTAGGAGAGTGTGTGCAAGTGTGTTATAGTGTTTGTAAGAGCGTGTGTGAAGTTGTGTGTAGGAGAGTGTGTGTAAGTGTGTTATAGTGTTTGTAAGTGTGTGTGAAGGTGTGTGTAGGAGAGTGTGTGCAAGTGTGTTATAGTGTTTGTAAGAGTGTGTGTGAAGGTGTGTGTAAGAGAGTGTGTGTGTAAGTGTGTTATAGTGTTTGTAAGATAGTGTGTGTGAAGGTGTGTGTGTAGGAGAGTGTGTGTAAGTGTGTTATAGTGTTGTAAGAGTGTGTGTGAAGTGTGGTAGAAGGAGAGTGTGTAGAGTGTGTTATAGTGTTTGTAAGAGTGTGTGTGAAGGTGTGTGTAGGAGAGAGTGTGTAAGTGTGTTATAGTGTTTGTAAGAGTGTGTGTGAAGGTGTGTGTAGGAGAGTGTGTGTAAGTGTGTTATAGTGTTTGTAAGAGTGTGTGTGAAGGTGTGTGTAGGAGAGTGTGTGTAAGTGTGTTATAGTGTTTGTAAGAGTGTGTGTGAAGTGTGTGTGTAGGAGAGTGTGTGTAAGTGTGTTATAGTGTTTGTAAGTGTGTGTGTGTGTAGGAGAGTGTGTGTAAAGGTGTGTTATAGTGTTTGGAAGAGTGTGTGTGAAGTGGAGTGTGTGTAAGTGTGTTATAGTGTTTGTAAGAGTGTGTGTGAAGTTGTGTGTAGGAGAGTGTGTGTAAGTGTGTTATAGTGTTTGTAAGAGTGTGTGTGAAGGTGTGTGTAGGAGAGTGTGTGCAAGTGTGTTATAGTGTTTGTAAGAGTGTGTGTGAAGGAGTGTGTATGAGAGTGTGTGAAGTGTGTTATAGTGTTGTGTGTGTAAGTGTTGAAGGTGTGTGTAGGAGAGTGTGTGCAAGTGTGTTATAGTGTTTGTAAGAGCGTGTGTGAAGGTGTGTGTAGGAGAGTGTGTGTAAGTGTGTTATAGTGTGTATACGTTTGTGTGGGTTAGACTGTGTGTGAAGGTGTATGTAAGAGTGTGTGTGTAAGTGTGTTATAAATGTGTGAAAGTATGTGAAAGTGTGTGTGTGTGTAAGTGTGTTATAGTGTGTGAAAGTATGTGAAAGTGTGTGTGTGAAGTTGTGTGTAAGAGGTGTGTGGTGTAAAAGTATGTTATAGTGTGTAGTGTGTGTGTGTGTGTGTAAGTGTGTGTGTGTGTTAGTGTGTGTATAGTATGTGAAAGCATGTGAAAGTGTGTGTGTGAAGATGTGTGTAAGAGTGTGTGTGTAAGTGTGTTATAGTGTGTGAAAGTATGTGAAAGTGTGTGTGTGAAGGTGTGTGTAAGAGTGTGTGTGTGTAAGTTTGTTATAGTGTGTGAAAGTATGTGAAAGTGTGTGTGAAGGTGTGTGTAAGAGTGTGTGTGTGTAAGTTTGTTATAGTGTGTGAAAGTATGTGAAAGTGTGTGTGTGAAGGTGTGTGTAAGAGTGTGTGTTGAAGTAAGTGTGTATAGTATTGAACGTATGTAAGAATGTGTGTGTGTGTGTGTGTAAGAGTGTGTGTGTGTAAGAGTGTGTGTGTGTGTGTGTAAGAGTGTGTGTGTAAGAGTGTGTGTGTAAGAGTGTGTGGGGGGGTGTAAGTGTATGTGAAAGTGTGTGAAAGTGTGTGTGTGTAAGTGTGTAGTAAGATGTTTGTGAGTGTAAGAGTGTGTGTGTTTATAGTGTGTGTATGTGTAAGGGGTGTGTGTGAAGGTGTGTGTAAGTGTGTGTATAGGAGTGTGTGAAAGTGATGTGAAAGTGTGTGTGTGTGTGTGTGTAAGTGTGTGTATAGTGTGTGAAAGTGTGTGGAGAGTGTGTGAGTGTAAGAGTGTGTGTGTAAGAGTGTGTATGTGTAGGGGTGTGTGTGAAGGCGTGTGTAAGTGTGTTATAATGTGTGAAAGTATGTGAAAGTGTGTGTGTGTGTAAGTGTGTTATAGTGTGTGAAAGTGTGTGTGAAGGTGTGTGTAAGAGTGTGCGTGTGTAAGTTTGTTATAGTGTGTGAAAGTATGTGAAAGTGTGTGTGTGAAGATGTGTGTAAGAGTGTGCGTGAGTGTAAGAGTGTGTGTGTAAGAGTGTGTGTGTGTGTAAGAGTGTGTGTGTGTGTAAGAGTGTGTGTGTGTGTGTAAGAGTGTGTGTTTGTAAGAGTATGTGTGAAGGTGTGTGTAAGAGTGTGCGTGAGTGTGCGTGAGTGTAAGAGTGTGTGTGTGTGTAAGAGTGTGTGTGTAAGAGTGTGTGTGTGTAAGAGTGTGTGTGTGAAGGCGTGTGTAAGAGTGTGTGTGTAAGAGTGTGTGTGTGTAAGAGTGTGTGTGGGGGTGTGTAAGAGTGTGTGTAAGAGTGTGTGTGTGTAAGAGTATGTGTGAAGATGTGTGTAAGAGTGTGGCGTGAGTGTGCGTGAGTGTAGAGTGTGTGTGTGAAGAGTGTGTGGAAGGCGTGTAAGAGTGTGTGTGTGGGTGGTGAGTGTGTGTGTGAAGGCGTGTGTGTGTGTAAGAGTGTGGGTGTGTGGAGTGGTGTGTAAGAGTTGTGTGTAAGAGTGTGTGTGAAGTGTGTGTGTGTGTGTAAGAGTGTGTGTGTGTGTGAGTGTGTGTGTAAGAGTGTGTGTGTGTAAGAGTGTGTGTGAAGGCGTGTGTAAGAGTGTGTGTGTAAGAGTGTGTGTGTAAGAGTGTGTGTGTGTGTAAGAGTATGTGAGTGTGTGTGTAAGAGTGTGTGTGTAAGAGTGTGTGTGTGTAAGAGTGTGTGTGAAGGCGTGTGTAAGAGTGTGTGTGTGTAAGAGTGTGTGTGAAGGCGTGTGTAAGAGTGTGTGTGTGTAAGAGTGTGTGTGTAAGAGTGTGTGTGTAAGAGTGTGTGTGAGTGTGCGTGAAGGCGTGTGTAAGAGTGTGTGTGTAAGAGTGTGTGTGTAAGAGTGTGTGTGTGTAGAGTGTGTGTGAAGGCGTGTGTAAGAGTGAATTCATGTTGGAGTTTAATACGTAGAAATGATATAAACAAGTGTTTATCAACACGTAGGAACAAAAACACAAAGTCCAGCCATAGAAGATGAAGAAACTCACCAATGACATCCAAGTATTGCTCAATAACGGAGGCGGGGTCTGGACCGAGGAACACGTAGAAGTCCAGGATTCCACCGATGGTCCTCCAGGTGAGAGCCGGCGCCGGCTGGAGAGCCACGTCTGTCGAGGGGAGAACAGATAGTGGGTCCAGCACCAGAGTTTAGGGAGGATTTGGGGTTTTTTAATTAATAAAAAAAATAATAGTTTCATTAATAATTATTGTATTAAAAGGTTTGTTTTCAACTTATTTAATTGAATATTTTATACATTAAATTTTGTTTTAATCAAATTATTTTTTTTTGTATTTAAACGGTAAGTTTGTTGTTTAAATAATTACATTTAACATTTAAATATTGAGGTTTATTTTGTTGAAAGGTCAACGTTACGATATATTCTGATACTTTGTAAGTAAGGATATATTTGTAGTATTGTCGAGTACTTTACTCTGGTGTTGAGGGATTTCCCTGTTTATTCAGAATGTCATCACCACTGCCATCTAGTGGCCAGTTTAATGGCAACATAGAAGCGAATGAACGCTTCAATACTATGAATAATAAACCTTGAAGATAAATATGAAAAAAATGCTCATTTTATTTTTTTCGTTGATTATATAAAATAAGACGTTGAAAAAATATAACGATATTTAAGTTTATGTATATTTACATTCTTTCATTGTTACTAGATCTACGGAGGACGTAGTGACTGCTGCCATCTAGTGACCGGACGTTTAATGGCAACACAAATGGCGTAAGTATTTGCAGTTTAAATATAAAAAATATATATTTTCTTTAAGATTAAAGCAGAATATAAATAGATGTTTCTCAAGCCTCTGCTAAGAAAGTTCAGTTGAGTTGAGAGTGAAAAGACTAAAAAATCCACGTTTAAAAAAAAAATGTACTTGAAAAAGGCGTCCTGAGTGAAAACTAGTGATGCGTTGATGAAGCTTCATGAAACAGTGTCATGTTGTTTAGAGGTCAGTAGGTGGCGCCATCAGTTTAATTAATTATGTTTCATTAGAACAGTTGTTCAAAACAAAGGAAAATAGTGCAGAGACGCCATCTAGTGGACTCTGAAGATAATGACACTGTTTCATGAAGCTTCATCAACACATCACTACCATCTAGTGGACTCTGAAGATAATGACACTGTTTCATGAAGTTTCATCGACACATCACTACCATCTTGTGGACAAGATAATAACACTGTTTCATGAAGCTTCATCAACACATCACTACCATCTAGTGGACTCTGAAGATAGTGACACTGTTTCATGAAGCTTCATCAACACATCACTGCCATCTAGTGGACTCTGAAGATAATGACACTGCTTCATGAAGCTTCATCAACACATCACTACCATCTAGTTGACTCTGAAGATAATGACACTGCTTCATGAAGCTTCATCAACACATCACTACCATCTAGTGGACTCTGAAGATAATGACACTGTTTCATGAAGCTTCATCAACACATCACTACCATCTAGTGGACTCTGAAGATAATGACACTGTTTCATGAAGCTTCATCAACACATCACTACCATCTAGTGGACTCTGAAGATAATGACTCTGTTTCATGAAGCTTCATCAACACATCACTAACATCTAGTGGACTCTGAAGATAATGACACTGTTTCATGAAGCTTCATCAACACATCACTACCATCTAGTGGACTCTGAAGATAATGACACTGTTTCATGAAGCTTCATCAACACATCACTACCATCTATTGGACTCTGAAGATAATGACACTGTTTCATGAAGCTTCATCGACACATCACTACCATCTTGTGGACAAGATAATAACACTGTTTCATGAAGCTTCATCAACACATCACTACCATCTAGTGGACTCTGAAGATAGTGACACTGTTTCATGAAGCTTCATCAACACATCACTGCCATCTAGTGGACTCTGAAGATAATGACACTGTTTCATGAAGCTTCATCAACACATCACTACCATCTAGTGGACTCTGAAGATAATGACACTGCTTCATGAAGCTTCATCAACACATCACTACCATCTAGTGGACTCTGCAGATAATGACACTGCTTCATGAAGCTTCATCAACACATCACTACCATCTAGTGGACTCTGAAGATAATGACACTGTTTCATGAAGCTTCATCAACACATCACTACCATCTAGTGGACTCTGAAGATAATGACACTGTTTCATGAAGCTTCATCAACACATCACTACCATCTAGTGGACTCTGAAGATAATGACACTGTTTCATGAAGCTTCATCGACACATCACTACCATCTTGTGGACTCTGAAGATAATGACTCCGTTTCATGAAGCTTCATCAACACATCACTACCATCTAGTGGACTCTGAAGATAATGACTCTGTTTCATGAAGCTTCACAACACATCACTACCATCTAGTGGACTCTGAAGATAATGACACTGTTTCATGAAGCTTCATCAACACATCACTACCATCTAGTGGACTCTGAAGATAATGACACTGTTTCATGAAGCTTCATCAACACATCACTACCATCTTGTGGACTCTGAAGATAATGACACCGTTTCATGAAGCTTCATCAACACATCACTACCATCTAGTGGACTCTGAAGATAATGACACCGTTTCATGAAGCTTCATCAACACATCACTACCATCTAGTGGACTCTGAAGATAAAGACACTGTTTCATGAAGCTTCATCAACACATCACTACCATCTAGTGAACTCTGCAGATAATGACACTGTTTCATGAAGCTTCATCAACACGTCACTAGTGAAAACCGACCCATGGCATTGCTGTTGAGCAGGAAGAAGCCGTGTGCGTTCCCTCCCTCCTCCATCGCCAGGTAAAAAGGATGCACTCCATACAAGTTGGTCTTTTCCTGAAACATAAGGAGCAGCTTGAGGTTCGGAGATGTTGGTATTAAAACGATAAAATGATGGATAAAGCGATAGAAGGGTCACCGTGGGGGGGACGTCACGGGCCCACATGCTGAGCGTGTTCCAGTTCATGTCGTGCAGGAAGTTGGCCCGATGCTCGCCCAGCCCGTAGATGAAAGGACTGGGCAGCGCCGAGGAGAACTGGAGGAACTGGTCGGCGTAGAAGAGCGGAGCCACGCTGGTGTTGACCCTGCAGAGGAGACGCCACAGTCAGGACGCCACGGCAACAAGGTCAAAGGTTGTCGGGGGCGAAGGATCCTACAGGACTGATCCGGTGGAGCTTCTTTTCACGACGAGGCCGAACGGATCCTTCAGCAGCTCCACGCTGTAGTCCGGGCGGTCGGCCTTCTTAGCGACGGCGGGGACGGGGATGGGGACCTCGTAGCGAGGACTTGTTGGGTCAGTGATCTGGAAGTGAATCAGTGCCTTCAGGATATTGAACGGATGAATTTGACGTTTCAAATGTTGAAACTTTTATTGTATTATTGAATTTTTTTTTTTTTTCAATCATTTAATTCTTTAACGGGGATTAAATAAAATGTATAATTAAATCATTTCAATGTGGAAAGGTTTAATTCTGGTTTTTTTTAATTAATAAAAAAAAAATAGTTTTAATAATAATTATTGTATTAAAGGGTTGAATTAAATATTTTATACATTCAAAAGATAATTTTTTTTATTAAATTAAATTATTTCTGCATTTAGAAGGTAAGTTTGTTGTTTCAATAATTTAATTAAATCATTTAAATATTGAGGATTATTTTGTTGGTTTGTATTAATTAAAATATATATAGTTGCATTAATAATTTTCTATATTGAATTTGTTTCTTATTAAACTTAATTAAATCATTTATACATTAAAAATAACTTTATATATATAATTAAATAAAGTATGCATTAAAAAGTAGTTTTTTTTTCAAATAATTTAATTAAACAATTTCTGTATTTAAAAAGGTAAGTTTGTCATTTAAATAATTGAATCCAGTAATTTAAATATTGAAAGGTTTATTTTGTTTAAATTTTTTTATAAATGGTGTGTGGACACTGAAGACCCACTGAAAGAATGAAAAATAGGGCTGCATGATATATCGAAAAAATAGGGTCATTTATGAACTGTTATGCGTGCGTGTACAAGGAGGTGGATTTATTATTGATTCTGTGATATCGTGACTCGCCGGCGGCTCCTCTCTGATGTCGCTCAGTTTCGTGGAAAACCGATTAAAGCCCCGCAAAACTGAGCGTTATAAGTGATATTTTTCTACGATCATGTCGGCACCGAAGCGCGGAATAAACGAAAGGGAAATATCGTATCGTTTTTCTTCTCTACACCCCCGAGACCACCCCTGTACTCGCACACAGTTTTAGGTGAAAGAAAAAATATAATATAATAATATAATAATACAAATATCGCATTAATATCCATATAGCAATTTTAAGACACCAATATCAAATATCGCACATATTACGTGCAGCCCTAATGAAAGACATTTCAAAAGTGAGTGGACTCACCCGAACACGGAGCCTAGAGTTGGTCTCATGACGGAGCTCCACCTCCAGAGCCAAGATGTCTCCTGGGTAATAAGTCGTCACCCCTTTGACCAAAGTCCCCTTCAGTCCCAGCGACGTGTCGTTGACGGACGTCAGCGAGTACGACGGGAAATCCTTCGGGTAGAAACACCAGGGGACGCCGTTCTTCCCCAACACCCGGCCGTCCGGGATGAAGCAGCACTTCCTGGCTTCGCACATCTCCCTGGTGACCACCACCGATTTTTCGGGGTAACAATCGAACCTCCACACCTCGGGGACGAGGCTGCAGGCCTGCCGGCGGATCACCGCCTCGGTGTCGTTCTTCCGGGCCTGTGAGGAGGAGTTCGGCGCCGGCAGAGGGAAGCTGGGAGGTTTCCGGTTTGCAGGACTGTGGAGCCAGAAGACGGTCCCCAGGAGCCACCCCCCACCGAGGAGGAGCACCAGACCGCCGATGATCAGGAGGCTCTTCGTGATGGAACACGGCAGCTGGCGGGGAAGTAGAGAAGCTCCCTCTGGCTCGTGCGTCTGAATCAAACAGCAAGAAACTTTTAGAAACTTAGTCTGGCATTTGACGGGAATCCAGACTTCACCTGGACCTGATGAGGTTCATCCCTCATCAAGGAAGTGGACAGATGGACGTCCTCTGGGTTCAGGCGCTTGTAGGAGGCCATCCTGATCTGCAGGTCAAAGTTCAAAACACTTTTTTTCTTTTTCTTTTTTTTTCGCTTTAAAGTGAGATTGTGTAAGAAAGATTGTGTAACACGGAGATCACTCCGGAAATGTATCAATCATTTCCCCAAACCAGAGTTTTCAGACACGATGCCCAGGGTCACGAGGTTGCATGAAAGGATCACCGACGTTCAGTCACGCTTGTAAAATAACGGTTTTATCCCCTTTTTTTTAAACAAATATTTAATGTAAAATACAAGAATGGCCCTTCCCACTTCAGAAATAACAGGTGTGGCCCCAGACTCTATACTACTACCATTGTTATTACCACATTATTACCCAAAACTATAACTAAAATAAAGTCAAATAATAAATTCAAATAATGCGACATATTGATCATTTGAAAAAAATATGATACAATCCCTGAAACCCTTGGTACACGGAGAGAAAGGACATTTAAAATGACATGATTTAGTAGCCGTTTATTTTAACTTATATACATTTATTTTATTATAAAACAACCATTTCAGACGTCTTACCACATTCATGTTCATGTTTCCAAATACCCTTGTAAAAATAAATATGTCCAGTTAGAATATGTAGACCTTCCCGGGGAACAAAGAGTGATATCGTGAGGTAAACTTCAACAGGAGGGTCCCAAAGGTTAGTTCTGCCGATACTGGGATTGCGATAATTCGTTCAGAGGTCTTTGAACGCACCACTGCCAGCATTAACTGTCTGCAGAATATAATGTATAACTTACTCGACCGATAATCGACCGATACTCGACCGATCCTCACACTTTGAAACACGAAGTTATCAATGAATTCCAGTTTGTTCCTTCAAGCAGGAATAGAACCTGCGACCTTCTCGCTATAGTTCAGTGAGCCGCATGATTTACACAAAGGAGAATAATTCAATATTCATTGCATTATATTTACTAAACACGTGTTTAAAATGATAAATAAGCGGTAGAAAAATGACGTATATTTAATAGCATTAGCAGCTAACGCTCACTAGCATCGACGCTAAACTTAGCTAACCTGTGAAACAGTGAAAAGGGAGGATTTTTACCTGGACTTGAGTCGTGAGTTACTCACGGAAATGAACAGTTGGAAAGTTAGAAAACAGTGACATCGAACCAAAAACGTGTCTTTCTGTTTGACAGACTCTCAGACATGGTGTTTGTTTACGTGCGTGCTGCGTTCAAGTGAGCTCGTATATTTCACCACCGAGGGAGATGGAGGGACTGCAACGACATCTAGCGGCTGGAAGACTGAAGTACAACATGGCACTTAAATCTAGCTGTAATACTCTGTTCTTTACTAAGGAAAATGGCTTCGTTTTAGCGTCAAATGAATCTTAATATGGAGTCAAAATGTTGATGAATTGTTTTAATTGATTTAAATTATAGATAAATCGGGAAAGACGAGATAAAAACAACTTATGTTACAGAAACAGGGGAGATTGGATGGATGGATGGATGGATGGATGGATGGATGGATGGATGGATGGATGGATGGATGGATGGATGGATGGATGGATGGATGGATGGATGGATGATGGATGGATGGATGGATGGATGGATGGATGGATGGATGGATGGATGGATGGATGGATGGATGGATAGATAATAGATAGATAGATTTGGTAGAACTTTATTTTTTAATACATATATAGTATATATATAAATATATATATATATTTGGTAGATAGATAGATACATAGATACATAGACCGATAGAACTTAAATGACGGCTATATACTGTATGTCTAAACAGTCCAAAAATTTAAGAAATATTCAAATAATTCACAATGTATTTTTCAAGCTTTTTAAAAAGGAGCAGAAGAAGAACGGTTCTTATTTTGTCTGCTTCATATTCACACTTTTCTTTCCCTAAACAGAAAATTAAATACACTTTGAAATCTGTTGTTTTATTTATGTATGTTTATTATATTCACAAATGCTGACTTTGTGTTCTGGTTGAACAGGGGATCAATAAAGCATCTATCTATCTATAAAGTTGACCTAATCTAATCTAATCCATCTATCGAAGCACACATTCACCAACAAACGACTCTTCAGTAGCTCATTTTTATTCTTCAACATGTCTAATACAATCAGACGAAGGCAGCACTGGGCAAGACCGAACAATCTACATCACAGCCTTTGAGGAACGAATCCTTCACATGTTTCTGAACCTGATAAACAACGACTTTTCCCTTTAAACGTCTGTTTTCAGCCTCATCGTTGCTTTGCTAGAATGTCTTACTTTACACACACACACACACCAAATACTGCATGAGGAGACAAGAGAGTCGTATGACAATAAATACTAGAGCATCGTGATCTTCGATGAGCCTTAAGTCGAGTCGCTCAAGTCTCAGTACATTTTTAAAACGTGACAATAAACAAACAAAATCATGACACATTTCTCTTAAGGATGACTCGGCGAGTGGTGGTTTCACAGAGGTAGATAATGACCCTCGTTTGTTCATCAAAAGAGGTGTTTTAACAGGTTAAGAATCAATAAATAACTACATCATTGCAGGTTTTTTCAGCTGAAGTTTGTGTTGAAGCGATACATTCTGTGTAAGAGAGTTACTGGAAATAATTTCTCAGCTTGGCAACAGCCAGGTGGCTCATGGGTAATTTCCAAAGGAGAAAGTGAAAAAAAGAGAGATGGTTCTAAATATATGCCGCTCAGTTTGAATTAAAAGAGGAAAAAAAAAACATAATGAATTAATAAAGAGTCGTGCATTAAAATTGAAATTAGTGGAGGACTGTAGAAGAGGAGGCTAATGTTAAAAGTAAAGAAAATAAGAGAAAGAACTAGATGGAGGTTATTTAACTTTAGATGAAAACATGTTTAAGAACCATTTAATTTATCAAGGAAATAACAGCCATAACAACTTCCTGTGAAAAACATTTAAATAAATAATAAAATGTGTCACTTCAACACAAGCAGCCATCAATACATTCCATGTCTTTTCATTTTTTTGTTATGTCGAACTAGATATTTAATTATCTATCACAATAAATCTCATGTCGGATGAAGTCATGAACCTCGGGCTCCACATCAGTCACAAGTAGTTTCGATCCGATATGCTCATGTCCAGAGGCGAGTCGTCGTCGTCGTCCTCGTCCTCGTCTTCGCTCTGCGACGCGCTGTCGTTCCTGCCGCTCACCTCCGACTCGTCCTCCGTCCGGTCGGGCTGGTGCTTGCGCTTGTGCAGCCGCAGACTCTGCGAGCGCGTGAAGCCGCGGCCGCAGACGCTGCAGCCGTACGGCCGCTCGCCCGTGTGCAGCCGGAAGTGGTTCTTGAGGCTGGAGGCGCGGGTGAAGCTCTTGCTGCACTCGGGACAGTCGAACTTCTCGCCCAGGTGGATCTTCTCGTGCTCCCTCAGGCGCCCCGACTGGTTGAAGCTGCGGCTGCAGACCACGCACTGGTACGGCCTCTCGCCCGTGTGGGTGAGCCGGTGCCGGTTCATGGCCCCCGAGTGGGCGAAGCTCTTCCCGCAGTCGGGGCACGAGAAGGGCTTCTCGCCCGTGTGGACCTTCAGGTGACCCTTGAGCTGTCCCTTCTGCGTGAACTGCTTGCCGCACATGGAGCACTGGAAGGGTTTCTCGCCCGAGTGGATGCGCATGTGGATCTGAAGCGCCGACATCTTGTGACAGTCTCTGCCGCACAGGCCGCAGCAGTAGGAGGTTTTGCTCGGTGGGTTCCGGTTCTGCGCTTTGACCGGCGATGCTGGGGGACTTTGTTCGGCCTCATCGTTTCCTTCAGGCACAGCGAGAACAATCAACGTTAGCATTAGGAAAGTCTCCTGACATCAGTCCTGGGGGCCACATGTCACCCTCCACTTGTATTCATCCGACCCTGCACGGATTCTATGTCTGAAGTTTAATTTTTACATTTACATTTGTTGATTATTGACAACAAGAAAATTGACCTAAAAATGTAATGCAATAATTATATATATATTTTACCTGCATCAGCCCTGGGAAAAGTTTAGACTTTAGACTTTCTTTTATACATTATGCACAGAAAACACAGCAGTGAAACTGGCAACAAAATGTTGTTAATTGGCAACCGTTAAAAAACACAGCAGAGAGATTTATATTTAACAAGTATAAATATGAATAAGTTAAAAATAGTGCAATATAGTATTAACAAAGTGCAGCACTGGGGCCCACATGTGGCCCTTGGACTGTGTTTATGTTGCCCTCATGATGTCAGAGTGGAACCGATCCTTGTAGAATATGTAAAGGAAGGTTTTCCCTCATATTTTTCCCCTAACTATAGCGAGAATTCTGAGCCGCTCTAGTAGAAGAACTCACATTTCTCCGATCCTTAAAACTCTTCACTGGCTGCCAGTTTCTTTCAGGATCAACTTTAAAATTCTGGTTCTTACTTTCAGATCTATTCATGGTCAGACCTTCCATCAGTGATCTGATCAAGCCTTACACCCCAGCTCGGGCTCTGAGGTCTGCGGATCAGAATCTACTGATGGTTCCTGAACACGGTTCAGGACCAGAGGAGAGAAATCCTTCCAGACTGTTGCTCCTAAGCTTTGGAACCATCTCCATGTTTGATGATCTACTGACTCCTTCAAGAAACATCTTAAGACATTTTCATTTGTTCAGGCTTTTCCTTGATTTTCTGGAACTCCTGTTGTGTTATCAGTTTTATATTGACCTTTTAAAGTATATACTTTATTGAGTATTGTTTTGATTGTTTAAGCGCTTTGTGACCCTGGTCTGGAAAAGCGTTATACAAATAAAAATGACTTACTTACTTATATCAATGTAAATGTTGTTTACTGAACTTCTTCTCACCCATTTCCTGTGACTCGTCCTCTGCCTCCTCTCCTCTCTGTAGGTCTTCTTTCAAAGGGATCGGGAATTCTTCGCTGCTTCCCACAGGCTTCCCTGAACTCTGCTCCGGCTCGTTACATTCTTCAGAAGGATCAGAAACTTGGGCTACAAACGCAAGTAACAAGAGCGTCAAATCCAATTCTGCTCTGAAGATAAAGCATGACTGTAGAATGCTGAGGTACCGGTCAGAGGTTCCTCTTCCTCATCCTCTTCCTCCTCCTCTTCATCATCATCATCATCATCATCATAATCGTCGTCGCCGTCGTCGTCATCTTCGTCTTCCTCCTTCGGCGCTACATTCATATGCTGGCGGGACGTTCTGTTCTCCAAACGATCGCCTGACTTTTCCGGTTCGCTCTGGTTCTTGATGGATTGGTCACTTTCTGGAGCTTCTGGAGATGAAGCTGACAATTCCATCCGACTGTTGAATATCTGGAAAAACGAAAGAAGACTTTATTTATAAACGATAATAAAACAACAAGACTTGACACCATGTGTTGCCATCATTGAAAATTAATGGTCGGAAACGTGCAATGACTTTACAAAAGTTGCTGATTTGAGAAATGGCTCGAAATCAAATAACTTAACAACCTGCTATAAGAGTGAATGCTGACATTTCATGACATTAACATGGAAAAACAAACAATATAATAAACGTAACCATGTTGTGTTTTTCAGGGATGAGATTGAGAGGCGTCTATGACTCAAAAGTAAACAAGATATAAACTTAAACATTACTTTCAAACCTTGCTCCGTCTCACCTGACTTGCCTCCAAGCCGACAGCCTGCTTGGAGCTTTTATTGGTCTCTATGTGAACTGAGTTTTGGATGATTTCTATTGATCCGCACGGGTTCTCTAAACAAGTCTTTTTGTGGTTTCTCAAAGTCCCTGCTAAAGAAAAGTGTTTTCCACAGTCTTTACATCTGTAAGGCTTCTCGCCCGTGTGGACTCTGCTGTGACGCCGGAGTTCCCCGGGAGCCACGAAGGCTTTGTCGCACTCTGTGCAGCTGTATGGTTTCTCCCCTCTGTGGCTCCTCATGTGCGTGGTCAGGGTCCACTGCTGCGCAAACGTCTTGCCGCACTCTAAACAATGATACGGCGTGATCCCCGTGTGGAGGCGCTCGTGACGCACCAAGGTTCCCGACAAGGCAAAACTTTTGTCGCAGTATGAGCACTGGTACGGTCTCTCTCCCGTGTGCGTCCTCTGGTGATCCCGTAGCTCGGCAGCAGAGTTGCAGCTCTTATCACAGTTGGAACAGGGGAACTTTTTCCGGATAAAACCTTCCACAATCTCCGAGTGCATGGCCTCCAGGTGCGTCTTCAGGTGCCAGTGCCGAGAGAAGCTCTTCAGACACAGTGTGCAGTGGTATGGTCTTTCTCCTGTGTGAGTTCGACGGTGGAGCCGGAGCTCGCCCTGACTGGCAAACCGCTTTTCACAGAAAGTGCACGGGAACGGCTTCTCCCCGGTGTGAACTCTTTCGTGGATCATCAGAAGCCCCTTCTCTGGGAATCTTTTATCACACACTGCGCAGGGGAAGGGTCTTTCTCCCGAGTGTGTGCGCAGATGACGCTGCAGTTTGGAGGCGTAAGGGAAGTCTTTCCCACACACCGAGCACGTGTGGATCACCGGCAGCTTCTCTTTTTCACTGTCACAACTCGTACTTAATGGATTTTCGGCAGCTTCGAACCCAGAAATGGAATCGTCTCCTGTTGGAGAACATGGAAGAGCATTTTAGCTCCGGGGGGGTCTTCTCGGTTACATTTTTCGGGGGGGTCGCGGTATAATGAACTCTCAAACTCACTCACTGAAATCTGAGAAATCCACCTCCTCGCCGTCAGAGTTGATCAGGCCTCCGATCTCCTGCGGATCGTCGTCGTCTTCGTGCATGGTGACCGTGGCGTCGAAGTCCAGCAGATTTTCAGAGCCCATCCCTCACATCTCCCTGAAAGGGGAGCCATTAGATGTTTAAAACAACAAAGAACATCAAGCAAGATGGATAACATTAGGTTAATCTGACCTACGGTGGCTTATAAACACAAAATAATAATAACAATTTTTATTTGTATAGCTTCTTTCTAGACCAGGGTCACAAAGCCCCCCCGCCCCCCAATCACACACACAATCACACACTGATGGGAGTAGGCTGCAACACAGGGCGCCAGCTCCGCCATCAGGAGCAATCAGGGTAAAATGTCTTTCTCAGGGACACAACGCCACAAACTTGTCCGGAGCTGGGATTGAACCCCGCGACCTCTCAGACGGCAAGCAACCATCTGAGCCATGACGACGAAAATGTTACTTATAGTTATGAGGTTGAGCAGGAAATCGGATGATTGCCAATCAATCCCACTGCCCTTGACCGAGGTAGCCGTGTGAGGTGTTTTTCATTTCTTTTGAGTGCACAAGGAAAAACCGTTGACTGCCTTTAAAATGTATCGCCTTTAAACATTTTGGAAAATGATCCCATCTAGTCGGGTGTGACTTCACCACAAAAAGAGGGGTTTGTTACTGGGTTTTTTTCAATACATTATTTGATGACTTTGTCAGTTTTCGTATAATAACATCTTTATATCAATATTTTCTTAAACCCCTATTATGTACATGTGATTTACTAGTTATTTTTGTTGACATAATATGGGACAGAAAAAATGTATTCAATATATCATTATTTGGTCATTATTTATATATATTTAAATATGTGCTGTGTGTTTTTGATCCAATATGTATAACTATTGTCTATTAGTGTTTTGATTTATTTTCTACTGTAAACAACTTAAATTCAATATACAGGGGAGTATCTTATCCCATTTTAACTTGCATGTAAAATACAACAATTTAAATTCAAGTATTTTTAACACCCTTTTTAATACTAAGAGTACTAAATATTTGATTAAAAATTAATTTTCTGGTTATATCCGACTCACAATCTCAACAATAAGTTGTTCATGTACTGACAGATTATGTTCCTAGTGTCTGAACAGGGAAGGGAAGTGTGTGTGTGTTCGTTGTGTGAAGCACGTACATGTGTGTCCTACACTCTCTAGGACGTAGACGGCCTCCAGCTCAAGGTCAGCTGGACGTCCAGCCCCCCTTACCTCGACCCCCCATCGGCTTCAGGCCTTCACTTGGGAGCAGAAGACCAGCCAGGGCTCAGAAACAAAAAAATCTTACAGCTATTTAGTCACAAAAAAAGGCAGACAGATTTTTAACTCTAGTGAAAACCTTGGACTAGAAAAGCAGCTGGATCAGTAGTAAACATAAATGAAGGCGGTTTGTTTTCTTATCCGCAGCATCGACATGAACCTGGCACCGGAGGCAATTAGAGGTTCAGTGTCGTGTTCAAGGACACTTGGATTGATCCGGTAACCTTTTCAGCTTTCAGACCTCGGCTCGGTCCCCGGAGATCAACCGCCTCCGATGTATTTGAGGAGGATTTTCCTTGTTGGAAATGCAAATAATGACCAAAACAAAAGGACGCAAACATCAACACTGAAGAAGAATTCAGCTTCACAACTAAAATACCACATAAGATATGTTTAAAATCTGAGTGACAGGCCGACGGGGAAGACGTTAGACATCATTCATCATCAAATAAAACACCTATTTTTCCTTCAAACACTTATAAAACACGCAAATTAAATTAAAACAAAATAAAAATACAGTTATTTTTTAATAAAAATATCAAAACACTGCAATTTGAAAGTTTTTTTTCCTACTGTATTTTACTAATACTAATACTAATATAATTTTCAGTTTGTAGCAAATTTGGCACATATTCCTACACATATTTCCGTAAAAATACATAATATAAAGACATTCATAGCAATGCATAAAATATCTCAACTCGTATTATCTACAGATATATAAACACACACACAATATAACGTGGCATAGTATTGTGTGTATATATTGTGATATAAAATCATTGGTTGTTTAAGATATTTCATTAAATATATCATGTAGGAGTGACAACACTGATGATTAAGATTTTAAATAAAGTTTAAATGATTCACAGAAAGTGGGAAAGAATTCTTAAAAACAATATTTCGGCTTGTTTTATTGATATTAATGACTATCCCCGTAAATACACAAATATAAAACATTTCATTGTCCATACACCCATTTAGAAACATTGTTTTGTACTTTAACAGGTTTATATTTGTCTTATTTCTGTCTATATAATATATATATATATATATAAAACGTTAAACCTATATGGAAACATCTTCTCGACAGTGAAAAGTGTATTAAAAGAAACGCTCGAATTTTAAAGCAGATCTTAAAAATACAGATGTCAGTTTTTGACGGCTTTTCTGTCAACGTCTGCCCTGTGATGGACCGAAGTCCTGTCCAGGGTGTCCTCTGCCTCCAGCCCTGTTGGCTTCAGCCGGACAGTCTTTGTCCTGCTCAAGGGCACCCCTCGAAGGAGGAGAAGAAGTTCAACCCTTGCCTTGCAAAGGAGTGTTCTTAAAAAAATTTAAAAAAAACAGGACCAATACAATAACTGACCGTTAACCAAACAATAACATGGTTTAGTATTTTGGTTTTACTGTATAAATGTTGAATTAAAAAGGAGCTAACGCTAGCCGAGTAGCATTAGCAAGTCCAGCAACAGTGGTTCAAATGTCAACGTTATTTGTCAAGGTTAGAAAAGGTTTATGAAGAACCTGTTGCCTCGGGACTTTCAGAAGCATCTTCAGTCTCAACACTGAGGATCTGTCATGAGGTCCACGAGGGTGACGGTTCTACTGATGGTGACCACCCCCCCTGGACATGGACGACCACCTCGATCTCCTCGTAGCCAGCTAGCCATCGAGGGTCTGCTTCAACAAAACAGCAGCCTCACCTGGATGACCTCACCTGGAGTCTACTCGGAACCAATCCAGTAAACATCTCCACTGCTAGTCAAGCTAACCAACGATCCATATGAGACAATAGACATTTATTTTTTTTAATTATTTACCTTTTTTTTCTGCGTAGAAAAGACGTTTAAGTCCCAACAAAACGATGAGGTTAAACGTGTAGAATCCTCGTCTCTCGGCGCTGCTGTCATTCAAAGGCGTGTCTAGTTCATGTAAAATATCCAATGAGGGAAGTTAGCGCTTCCTTTAGCGCCGTCGACGGCCACTCGACACTAGTTTCACAACTTCCGGTGAATCCCCGGCTTTCAGAATAAAAGCAGCGGAAACACGGAAGTTTGCCTTTGATGGTTAACTTTGTGTCTAAACTATGTTTAAATGTCTTGAGGTTGGATTGTTTTTAAGGAAACAAGGAATAGGTTTCGATTGTTGGGCATCAGTGATGATTGATTGAAAAACAATATTTTAACTTAAAAAATGTTCTCTTCAATGTGGCGCTTTAATTTGTCAAAATAAAATATGATATGCACCCCTGTTTTTACAGATAGATAGAGATAGAGAGATAGAAAGAGAGAGAGACAGAAAGAGAGAGACAGAGAGATAGATGGATAGACAGACAGACAGATAGATAGACGGATAGATAAACGTGTATATTTCATGAAACTTTAATAAATATCACATATTTCCAGTCCTCGCGTTCATTTCCATCCACAGACTAGCAGCACATTAAAGTCACAGTGTAAATAAGTCCACTTTAGTCAACTTATCGACCATATTGTCCCTCATTGTGGACCTCATCTCCGTTGGAATTCTGGGTGGGAGCAGGAACAGAACCAGGACAGCAACACCTGACCTCCTCAAAGTGAACCTCAAGAGAAGGGTCCACTCTTGGAAGAGAAAATCTAAAGTCCTGTTCTTCCATCTTTTCATGCTAAGCTAGCAGGACATGATATGTTCCAGGGCCAGCGTGTCACGGTCAGAGTGTTCCCCACTGAGGAGATCCGAACCACCCGTTGACGGTCATTCCACCTTCCGACATTCTGGAATACATCCGCTGCACCACGACTTCAGTCTGATGTATAGACATCGCCTGTTCATCCAGGTCTTCTTCTTATGCTTCTTAAATTCATGAAATCCTACAAGAAGAAGAAGCAGAAGCAGAAGAAGAAGCAGAAGCAGAAGCAGAAGAAGAAGAAGAAGAAGAAGAAGAAGAAGAAGCAGAAGAAGCAGAAGCAGAAGAAGAAGAAGAAGAAGAAGCAGAAGCAGAAGCAGAAGCAGAAGCAGAAGCAGAAGCAGAAGAAGCAGAAGCAGAAGAAGCAGAAGCAGAAGCAGAAGCAGAAGCAGAAGCAGAAGAAGCAGAAGCAGAAGAAGAAGAAGCGGAAGAAGAGTTGGTTAGCGAGCGTCACGTGAACGGGGACGGTGTCTTTCTTACGGGCTTTGCTGGACCCCGTGTTTGGATCCGGTGCCGAGGGGGTGCCGGACAGGGAGGTGAAGGTGAACTCGTAAGAAATGGTGTCGGACGTCGGGTCGGGCGTGGAGTCGGTGTGATCTTGAGATCTGGTGCTGATGGTGGACTGCCTCAGGGGAGCCTGGGAACTACACAACACAAGCCCATGAGCAAGCTATGGCCCCCGGGCTCCGAGCCGACGTGGATATTTCACTTTTTTAAACAGCGGTTCCACCAGTTGTACTGCTTCTTCTTGCACTGCAGGAACGTGGCGGCGTCGTCGGACTCGGACTTCATGAAGGAGGGCCTGAGGAGGTTCAGGGGGGAGTGAGCGAGCGTGGCTACAGGCGGAGATGATGTCGACCGTCTTACTGTGTGAGGCTACACAACCTGCAGCGCTTGCGGAGGTTTTTCTTCACCAGCCCGGCGGCTTCATCTCCTGGAGCCGACTCGGTCAGGGGCTGACTGACCTGGAGGGACATCACCTTCGAGGAACTCTCAGAAAGTCTGACACAAGAATCCACATATGAGTATCCAAGGACACAGATACATGTCAAGGCTAATGCTACTAATGCGACACATCAAAAAAAAGTGGAAAAGCGTAAACAATGCAGAAGTCTGGAGCATAATCAGACTCAGGAACGACCAGTCACTGTGGATTTCACTCTCGTGATTCTTTAGACCGGGGGGTGGGCAATTAAAATTATTTAAGGGCCACATTCAATTCTGTGAATGATGTCAGGGGCCGTCGAGAAAAAATAAAGACGAAAAAATCCCTAAAAAAATGGACATTAGACCGTGACATTTATTAAGATAAATAAGCTGCTATTTTATTCTTGTATATATATGAGTTTTTTTCAAAACATTTCTTCAATTAACTTAAAATATTTTGAGGGATTAATATATACTCAAGAAATTACACACAAAAAGTAAATAAGTGTTGTAAATGAATAATAAATACAAAATACACTTGCATTAGAACCATTTATACATGATCATACTTTGACATTACCAGGGCCGCATAAATAAAGTCAAAGGGCCGCGTGTGGCCCCCGGGCTGCACTTTGCTCAGGTCTGCTTTAAACAATACTCAGAAGCTTCTGATCAAGTCTGGTTTAGCTTTAACGAAATAAAGATCACCACAAACCTTTTACTTGTTGTCGATTGACTTGATCCTGACGTGTCTTGATCAGGTTGAATGCTGCAAAAAGAACAGTCCAGACGTCACTCTAAGGTAAGGTAAGGTAAGGTAAGGTAAGGTAAAAACTTTATTTATCTACGACAAGAGTGTAAAACTTACATCAAGAAAAGTACAACAATCTTTAAAAGGTTTGAGTCACAGGTCGAAAAATGGGTTTTTTATTTGTCTGGATATCATTTTGGAATTGTTGACATACTATACGTTATCTCATGTTCATATATCACCATGGCAACATGAACACTAGCCTGCCTTGTTTAAGTGACCCACAAACAGAAAAGAGTCCATGTCAGACGGTTGTTCCGTCTACGATCTGGTAGTAGGTTGTTCAGGCAGGAAGTTGGTCGATAAAAAAAAAGCGAAGTAGATCCGGGCGAAATTTCAAAATAACAGTTGGAGCAAACTTTGTTCTACTGGAGCGTCAACATTAACCCTCAGGTGAACAAGATGTTTATCTAGGAAGTGGATTGTTGCACTATTTTCAACTACGGAATACATCCCACAGACAAACGTGAGAAAAATGGTGGGAAAACTTTCAAATGTTGAAGTCTTGACCATGTTTTTAACTTAATTTATTGCTTCATAAAATTATCCCAGTCTGAAATCTGGGCGAAAGAGAGGTTACAAGAGCGGAGTCCATTATGAAGTAACAATGGCTTCGCTCCTCCTCCAGCCAGCCCTAATCACGCCCTGCTTTGTTTATACAACGAGTCACTTGGAGGTGGAGACCCTCGATATTGATAAGTCAATAACTCACACAACTGCGAGTGAGACACGTCACGAATGGTTTCAGAAGTAGGATGGGAGGAAGTATTTTCTTCTTCCGAAAAGTTAACAGTTTTTGGTTGTTGGACCAGGTATGAAGGACGATAAAGGACGATAAAAGCATCGAGGTTGTCAAACCTCGATGCTTGACCAATCACAGCAGAGTGGGTGTGGTTATGGTCAACAAGATTTCATCTCCAGATAAATGAAGTGTTTTTTAAGTGGGCGGGGCTTATAAAACCAAAATACCTGCTGGGAGCTTTGCTGAGGTTAGCTTGGGTGATGAAAGGATGGTTCAAGACTTCTGTGGCTGAAACTCTTCTTCTGGGGTTCATCTGCAGCATCCCCCTCAGCAGGTCCATGCAGCATTTCAAACCAGCCGGGTTGATCTCGTGTTTCATCCGCAACTGACAAAGAACATTTTTTTACACACACACACACACACATGAGATCCAACACACACGTTCGCCACGACCTACTGTAACAATATCGTCCATGGAGGTGAGTTTCTGCGAGTTGATCTCGCCCAACTTAGCCATCATCTCACTGGGGTGCTGCGGACGAAGTCACATGATGATGATGATGATGATGATGATGATGATGATGATGATGATGATGATATAGTTCACGATAATACTTTACCTTAAAAGTCCAAAGGATTTTCAAGAAGGGGAACGTTCGCTTTTTGTTGAAGAAAAGTTGAGTGTAAAGCCCTTTGTCCAGCATTTCTTTCGGCGGATCACCCAGGAGCTCGATGATGTAAAGCAGCTGCACACAACAGTATTCAGTTCAGCTACAGTTGCAATGTAAGGATCGGTGTAGAGCAGTCGCAGCAGCAGTTCTTTTCACCAGGACAGAGTATTTCCAGACAGGAGAGGACACTCGATTTTACCACCGAGCTTTGAACAGTGAAGAACGAATCTAGTTTACCAGGAGAAGAAAAAGACATTTGGCATTTTTTTTGTTTTGCTTTTAACCACAGTTCTTAAATGGTTTATAGTTAAATGAATGGGTTTAAAATAAAAATAATTTGATTTTAAAATGTACAATTAACATGCAAATATTCACTGCGTTTATTCATTTTTGTGTTGCAATTGCTAGATGGCAGCAGTTATTACGTCCTCCACCGCTAAAGAAACAATGAAATCTAGGGAGATCCAACAATAACTGAGGACGAGAGGATACAGTGACTCTAGCAGCTTTTAAAGCTGATGTTTGGACATATTTTGGTTTCAAAACAAATGAAAGCAGTTACGACTTCGTCAAGAGTCATGTGGTCTGTAAATTCTGCAACACCAGAGTCAAGTACTAGACAATACTACAAATATATTCTTGTCACTATATATTGTACCGTTGACCCTGCAGTGCGATACGTATCGCCATATTCTTGCCAATAAAATACCTCTAGTTAATAGCAAGCAATATGTTACTCACCGACTCATACTCGTGTTTCACGGGGCAGAGTGAACACCCAGACATCATGTGGCCCAAAATCATGCCGGCAGACCAGATGTCTATAGCCTCGGAGAACGGGAGACCTAAAATAACCTCGGGAGACCTTTGACAGAGAAAAGATGATCATTATTGTTCCATCTTTTCATGTAAATGCAGGAAAAATTTTAATTCATCGTTCCGTAGCAATGTTTCAATATCATTTTAAATACGAGTACAATTCTTGTTTGTATTCCTTTATTAAACGTTTTGATTGCGAGACAACCAGCTAGCGGACCAAATTAAACGACTCGGCAGGCGAGATAGACCTCTGTATTCTTTGTGAATGTGAGAGGAAACCAGAGTTCACACTACATAGACGCAACAGAGCAAACAGGGATGAGCTGGAAACGCTTACCTGAGCCCCGGCGGTTGAACGATCAGTCCTGGAGAGACTTCATATTTCAGCAACGAAATACCAAAGTCAATGATCTTCACTCTGTACGGAGTTCTCCTCTGATCCACCAGCATGACGTTGTCCAGCTTCAGGTCGGTGTGAATGACTCCAACACTGGTCAGGGCGACCAGAGCTGTCGCAATCTGATGGCAAACACAAGGTCGAGGGTTATGCTTGGGAGTCACTTGTGGAGCTCCAACTGAGTCCTCACGTCAGACATGATGATCCTGATGCCCTCCAGGGGCAGAGGCAGCCAGTGTCTCCGGTGCATGTACTGGAAAAGGCTGATGTCGAGGATCTCAAACACCATGAAGATGCGGTCGAACATGCTGAAATACTCGTAGAATTTCACAATGTTGGATTTGTCGGCGTCCAAACACCTGAGTGTTTCCAGGATTCGGATCTGAAAATGAGTCCGTTGAAGAAGGGGATTCCGCAGGTTCTGTCATGGCGGACGGCTGCACTCACCTCCTTGATGGTCTCGACTTTCTTGGACTTCTTGGTGACGCTTCGATTCAGAATCTTCAAGGCCACCATCTCGCCGCTTCCCTTCTTCAGACCCTTGATGACGATTCCAAAGCTTCCGCTTCCCAGAACGTGCATCAGCTTGTAGTTGTGCTGCAGTTCAGCCTTCAGGGACTCCATCTCCGTCTGAGAATTCATCACAGCTGGGGGGGAAAGTGGGAAGATGAAGCGTAGCCTGAGAGGTTCCTCAGGTACTTCACAGAAGAACCAACGAACCTCTGTCATATCGTGGTAAACTATGGATCAGGCAGACCTGTAAACTTCCGTCCCTGCTTTGAATCATATTTTCAGTAATGGAGGACTCATTGTACCATCAAACCTTTAATAATAAGCATCCATACAGACAGAAGAAGGACGTGGACATCCCCATGTTGTTGGTTCGTTCAACCAAACTGGTCCATTTCCTAAGCTCTCTAAGTGAATTTTAGAATCTAGAATCATGTATTCAAACGGCAGCTTGTTTTTTCTGGTGATTGTAGGAACATAAGATTAACTGGTACATGGAGAGCTTTGTCTTTTGGCTCAGCTCTTTCTATGCCCACAACAGATGAGACACCTCAAGAATGAGGAGGCTGATCTTTACCTCAATTGTGCACGAGACCCTTAGATACCTCAACTCCTCTACCTGGACTTATTTACCTGTACTAGCTGTTCATTTAAAACCCTGAAACTCTTGAGTATATTTTGAAGATTAGACTCTTTAATTCGAGCACAAGGTGGCAACAACAATCACCTCACAGTGAGAAGGTTGCGAGTTGACTTCCCAGTTGGAAGCATCTTGCCACCTTTCAGTTTCATTCTGTGTGGAGTTTCTATCCGTCACCCCCATAAGGGTATAAGCAGCAAAATGAATGAATGCATCTTAATTCTGGGCCCAGATGAATAAGAAAGCTATTTTTTTTTTATATATACAAACATGTATGTTCAGAATAAATTATACAGTTGCTTCACTGAACTGTATTTTGTCCATGAAGGGATGGTAGAGAGAGTAGTAGGGATCATATTTTGGGGGGTCATAAGTGTCTTTCATAGTGTGAGAAATTTGTTTTTAATGCTCAATGTAAATGGGACTGGTATTGTTGAGCAGCTCAACTGTCTTCAGCAGTTTGACTTCATGCCGTTGAGATCCTTCACTAACTCCATGTGCTCCGTGTCGAACTGAGCACTGGGAGGTGAAACAAAGGTGGAGACTCTGATTTATAGCTGGACTCGTTTGCCCATTTCTGCTAGTGATGCCCTTCAAAAGACGCTCAGAATCTCTCGTGTATCTGACTCCTTCAAAGCGTCTGGAGCAGCGTTGAATGACAGGCTCGAGGTCTGTCTTTCTGGGGTGACGCAGGGATACATGCTAGCTCCTCTGCTTTTTCTTCCATCCAGGTACTGGATTAGGAGAAAGGCCAAAAATTCTAAAAGATAAGGGATCACATTTTGCTGTGTCCCTCTTAGGGACCATGGGTCTCCTGGATCAAGAGAAAGAGCCCAGCATTAATGTTCTGGATCATGGATATGAACCATTATATTTGAGGAAGGTTATTCATACTATTACCTGACTGGGCAGGAAGAAATATAAATGTTCTTAACACAGTCAGGGAGAGATTTTTAACAGCAGATATTTGGTATCAATAACAAAACTAACATTAAAAATGACAAAGATAATTGCTTGTTCGCTTATCAATGTTTATCCAATTCTGAAACTGTCAAAATACATTCATGATGTTCTCTTTACAAAGATTTATGACTTCAATTCGACTTTTAGACTCAACATAACATCTGAGAGGTTTCATACCTGTGCGATTCCACCAGGAACACCTTTTGGATTCAGAGCATAATTAGGTCATCAAGCGAACAGGTTACAAAACAACGTTATGTACATAATAGAGTCATCAGAGTAGACGTGGGCAGAACACTGTCAGAGTCGGCACCTTTATGTGAAAGCTTACTTTGATGTTACCTGTCGGTACTATGATGACGTTGTATAAATACCACAGGCTCTTTGATGTCCGCTTTAAGAGAGGTTTTGAGGTGATCAAAAGAAGAGATTTGAAGTTTTAGATCCAGGACTCTTCGTGCAAGAGCCTCAGGAAGATGAAGGTTGACCAGATTATTGGGTGAGAAACTTAGGTCGTCTTAAACCAGTTCCCATTAATATAGTCACAAATAAAAATGAGTATAGCACCTTGTTTTCTTCAATTGCTCCTCAGTTTGAATGTCTTGTTCAACTTAAGGTACATTCATCAAATCATTGTTTTTATTCTAAATCGAACCTTCCGCTTGTGTCTTTTAAAAATTTCAAGATATGAATAAAAAATGAACCAGTAAGAACAGGTTTATCCTGATCACAACAGGGGGTAGGATTTCAGAAAGAAAATGTTTGAGAAAATAATAATAATTAGTATTGTTTTTGTGTGTAAACGTTGATTTACATTTTTGTTTTGTTCAACTGGTACATTGATGAAGCAGACATAGGCTTCAAATAAAGCCTTGCAGTTTATTCAAGTAAGAATTTAATGCAAATATTCTTCTCCCAGTGAAAGAAATCTCTAGAGTTGGATAGCAAATATTATTATTATTATTATAAGTAAATAAAAAACATGTTAAATATTTAATATAAATTAACATTAAGACCTTATTTAAGACTTTTTTCCAAAATATTTACAGTTTATTTGTTCTTGTCCATGTTTTTATTTCTTGTGTCTAAGATGAGTTGTCATAAAATAAAGCATGAAAAGAAGTTTAGGTTATTAGTGTTTTCGTCCCCGGAAATAAACACTTAAAATGACCCCACAACCTGTTGTTTTTCATAAAAACTCAGAAGGGCTACCCGATCCAAATGATTACAAATCTGGATCCTTTTGACCAGTGCTGTGTCTAAAATCGCATACTAGCGTACTCAAAGTTAGTATTTTTAGTGCGTTAGTGCGTCTCAATTCTTAGTATGCGAAATTTAGTGCGCCATGCACACTAAATTGGCGTACTAACACGCCCACAAAACTGAGTATGGTTCGATGGACACTAACCACACTAAACAGCCGCCATCTTAGTGACGTTTTAAACGGAAGTTACGTCATATATATATTCATATATATTCATATACTTACAGGTGAATTTACAGCACATAGTGATAGAATAGATATATGTTTATTCAATACCCGAGGGGAAACACACTTTTCAACAGCAGTTGTAAAAAAATAAGGCAAGGAAAATAAAAGAGATAATAAAAAGGAAGGATGACATGTCTTCGCTGCTGATACCAGCTTAAATATCTCGCGAATATTTCGCTTCTCATATTTTTATTATGTTCTATATTATGTTATGTTATATTTCTTTTTCCAAACTTGCAAAACGTGCTGCCAGCAGGTGGCGATAGCGTTCAAACAGCTGGTTGAAACCATCGTTAAATAGTAGTAGAAGAAGAAGCTGTCGTGTCATTTCCTGTTAGTGTGTAGCAGCAGAGTTTGATTTGAGACATACTATCTGTGGAGAATTTGCATACTAGTTAGTACGTACACTATCCTGATGCATACTAACTTCTAGTATACTAAGAGTAGTATGCGATTTGAGACACAGCACAGGACTGAGAGCATCAAGCTACAGTGTTAACCGTTAAGCATTGTCGCTGGGCTGAAAACAAAAGGACACTTTCATGATGTGAACGACCGTTTGATATTAACCAGCAACGCACTGACGTGGACCACGAGGGCCCGTCCAAGTCTCACGTGTCCTGCCCGAGTTTCATGGCGTCCCCGTCATGACGGCTCGCTCCGTCGTTTCGGTCGACCCAGAGGTTTCACTTGCATTTTTGGCTTCTTGTTGTGCACCTGCTTATGAGCCTGATACCCTTGATAGTAGTAAAAGGACTTCCCGCAAATACCGCAGGCGTACGGCGTCTCCCCGGTGTGAACCCGCAGGTGGGTTTTCAGAGTCGCCGGTCTGGAGTAGCTTTTACCGCACACGGCGCAGAGGTGCGGACGCTCGCCGCTGTGGGACTGGAGGTGGATCTGGAGGTTGGACGACTGCGAGAAGGACTTCCCGCACTGGTCGCAGTGGAAGTTCCTCTCCCCGCTGTGACGGAACTCGTGCTTCTTCAGCGAATCCGCCGTCAGGAAGCGCTTCCCGCAGGCGAGGCAGAGGAACGGCGAGTCTCCGGTGTGGGTGCGGCGGTGGACCTTCAGATACTTCGGGCACTTGAAGGCTTTTCCGCAGTCGAGGCAAGCGAACGGTTTCTTGTGAATCTGCCGATGTTCTTCCAGTTGCTGTGGCTCAGGGAAGTCCATCCCACAGTCGCCGCAGACGTTGACCGTCGCCGGGGATTCCTTTGGGTCACTCTTGTCCTGAAGTAACGTCCAGCTGGTTTCACCTGTGAGAAGATACATAGTAGGATCGTCAAGACCAGCAATAACCGCTCACACATTTTTTTCTTCTGTGCTCCAGAAGTCACGCGGAGCTGCCGTTGACCAGCGGTTTTGGTCATGTGACGTGTAATTCAGGAGCCTCGTAGAGTAATAGAATGATAATCGCAGAGTAATACTAGGGTGCTTCGTACGTAAGTTTCTTAGTTTATCAAGGCGCACTGTCGGGTTGTTGTTAGAAAATATCGATATATCACAATATTTTTATTCCAGATACGGTATCGATATCCTGTATTTTATATTCATTATTATTTTAATTGTTTTTCCCTTTAAAATAACATTTTATTTTCATTCAAAGCTATTTTTTTTGGTTTATATTTCAATAGCGTTTTTAAAAAAGGAATCAATCATTCAATGTTTTATTTTACAATTAACACTTAAATATTCACAGTATTAATTAATTTGTGTGCTCCGGTCACTAGTTGGAAAGAATTTGTCATTTCTTCGGTGCCAAATGTTCGATTAAAATTGTTATATACATATACGCCATAATAATTAAATTAATGCTAAAAGATATTCGGATATAAAGCTTGAGGGTAATAAAATATACTCTGCTTGATGATAAATGTGGGAGAACTTTTGACCCCACACACACACGCACACACACACGCACACACACACACACGCACACACACACACACACGCACACACACACACACACACACACACACACACGCACACACACACACACACACACACGCACACGCACACACGCGCACGCACACGCACACACGCACACACACACGCACACACATACGCGCTAATACTATTACACACACACCACACACACTTAACGCACATCACCCACACACACACATTCTCACATCACGCACGCACACACCTAAGAAGGCACACACACACTTCACACACGCAGGCGCACACACGCACGCACGCACCACACCACACACACACACAAACACGCACCACAACAACACACACACACCACACCACACAAAACACACCTTACATACATACTAATTACTGAGTTGAGACAAGCTCAACTCGGGTTAGAGTCAAGTCACCGGTAGAATAAACATTTCTGTCTGTCTGGCAACAACACCTGAAGAAGTGCGATACGTATCGTAACGCCAGATTCTTTCCAACACACGGCCCCAGCCCATCCTAAGCGCGTCTAATTTTGAGAAATTAAAGGATTTTGACAGCACCGTATAGTCTGAAAAATACAGTTAATATGGAAGCTCTGTGATTCATCTGACATGTTGTTAGCTATAGTTAACTACCTATTTGAATTGGTTCTACAATAAAAAAAAATGTACTACTACTGGAAGGGCTTTGTTGTAATGGGATTAGGTCGGACTCCGTTTGAATTGAGCAAAATCCACTAGTGTTTATAAGACGCAACTACACGACAGAATGAAGCTTTGGTTACACGTGTAGAAACAAACACCCCTAAAACATACATGGAAAGGCGTATTTGATGACTAAATTTAGTCCATATAGAAGGATGCATGGAAGTGAAAAAGTGCAAAGTCTATCATTAAGTCTGGTTTTATTCACCGACCTTTGTGGACCTTCATGTGCGTCTTGAGATTCCCGTTCTGATTGAAGCCTCGCGCACAGATGAAGCATTTGAAGGGTTTTTTCCCGGAGTGGATCAAAAGGTGTCGCTGCAGATGAGTGTTGTGACGGAAGACTTTCCCACATGCGTGACATTTGTGGATCTTCTTGTGGAGGCGCAGCGGCTGGAAACAGTCGCGCTGCTCTTTGAGCTGCTCGCCCGAGGGCTTCGTACGTTCATCCTGCTGAGGAGGCGTCAAGGTGTCGTCTGAACAACAGAGAAAAGGAAGCAAGTTTCCCTTTAAAACATTCATAATTTTAGCTCCTGTTGTCTTTCGTTTACCTTTTTTTTTTAACCTTAAAATAAGCATTTTGTCATCTAAATAATTATCACCTGGACCTTATGTCTCGTCTAGACAGTCAAGTTTAATGCTGACCTTTTTCTATGGCGCCCTCTTGTGGGGAGGAAGCAGAATCCTCTGACTCCTCTTTCTCAGCCTTGGTGCGTTTAGCTGAAGGTTTCCTTCGCATCACAGACAAACTCAGCTCACGAACGTAATCTTCTTGATCTTTCCTGGGCTTGTTGAAGCTGCAGCAGTAGAAAAAAAAAAAAAAAAAAAAAAAAAAAAAAAATGAGAAAATGTTGAAGTCTAGACGTTCTGAAACATTATTTCCTGTATTTTGAGGAGTAAGTGTTGCTGTCATACTTAGCTTAATTTAAAATACAGAAGGTTTCAGCTTGAATTTTAGATTTTTTTTTAATATTTTTCGCCGAAGCCGATGCTCGATGGACAAAATGTATAGCTATAGAGATGCTAAAACACATCTATTAGTAAGTGTTTTGTCTCCTTTTACAAGAGTTTAAGACTGTCCAATAAAATTTAAAAGTAAAAAAACAAACTTTCATTTAATGCTCAATCATCAACGTTGTCAAAGAAAAACTGGGGGAATGTTTATTTAACAGAAAGTTAAAACCGGGAATTTTGAGTCTGATTATTGTCTTTTCAATCTTGAAGGCTCTACGACTCTGTTCCTTATCTTACCTTAAACACTTATTACTCCACCATGTAAAAAATAATCTTAATCAACTTTAATTCAATCTAAAGACCACATAAAATGACTGGGTCCAGTACTTAGTAGTGGGACGGGAAGGTCTTTTCTTATCGTCTGTTGAGGAGGATTGATCGGTTCTCACCTACGCATGCGTGTACAAGTGTGTACTGCCTCCTACCCGGAACATTTTGGTGTGTAGTCCGGATCGTCGGAGTCTGGCTCCTCTCTCTCCTCCGACGAGGAACAATCTTTGTCCTCGGAAGAAGAGTCGCTCGCCTCCGATCGGCCGAGTTGACGACTGTCGAAGAAGAAAATGGAAACATTGAGGCGAGGATTCAAGAACATCCGTCCGTCGACTCGAACTTCTGGTACCTGCTGTTGGACGGATCCAGAGCAGATGTTCTCTCCTCCGCTTCTACCTCTTCTCCAGGTTTTCTACGACAACAAAATGTTGATCCTATGCACGCAGTTCTCACAGACTTTTAAGAACACGTTTTACATTTAAAGATAATCGAAAACCATGCAATTGTAAATTATAATATTATAACAGCTGTCGTTTATAGATAGATGAGGATGTAATGTTGATATAATGAATACTGTTTCTTCTCCCTATATATTTGGGACGATATGCATGGGCTTAATAGAACTTTAGACTTTTTTTATTGTCATTGCACAGAAAACACAGCAGTGAAACACAGCAGAATGAATGTATATATATTAAAAGTATAAATATATATACATTAATTCTGCTGTGTTTAAATCTTATACCTTATAACTGCACTCTTTGCCATCAGAAAAAAGTATAAATAGAATAACTGTGGGTCAGTGAAACACTAAATATCTGAAGAAAATATTATCATAGAATAATAACATATTTTCTGGCAATATGTTACTCGTGACCTCGTATTATCCGGGAAGAATATTAATATATAGCTCAAAACTGACAACACAAACACAAACACAGCAGAATGAATGTATAAATAAAAAGTATAAATATAAATAAGTTAACAATAGTGCTAATATGTTTTAAATAGAATAAATACATACTATTTTAAATAGTGCATATAATAATTAATGTATATATAAGTATTATTTTAAATAAGTTAACAATAGTTCAAATATGTTATAAATAGCATAAATACACAATATTTTAATTATTCTAAATATTCTACCTTATAACCTTATAACTGTACTCTTTGCCATCAGAAAATTATAAACAAAAACAGGAAACATTTAAAAAATGAATTTTATTATTGATTAAACTTAAAGTTTAGCCACTAGGATAAATATATTCCTTTTTACATTTATTTTATGAAATCAGTTTTACTATTCATTAACCTTAAGCTGTGGAATTATTTCCTCTGTTAGTTTAATAAAAACAAAACAATGCAAATTCTGTTATATTTGTCTGTATTGACTTTCGAGAATCAGACAATTTATGACAGAAATAATACAAAAACATACATCAGTAACTACGTTGCTGGGTGTTTATCAGTAGCATTGCAGTCATTTTATCTTCTTACCTTCAAAATACTTTTCACAGCCTGAAAACCAATGAATATTCACATAAACTGATAAAGATATGATGTTATCTTACATGTCAAGAGGATCTTCTTCGGCTTTTTTCTCGGCAGGAGCCTTCACTATTTTTCGTTTTCTCTCCATCGCTGGTACGTTTCTGCTCGACCAGGTGTGTTTACTTTATCATGTAAACAAACATAGTTGTCAATAAAACACGCGTTCTGTCAGCATCAGCTCTGCGCGCACTGCGCATGTGCGTGGCCGTCGACGCGTACCTACTGACGTCACTACAGTGACTCGTTAGGAACAAAATAGTTACGGTCAGTGAAACACTAAATATCTGAAGATAATATTATCATAGAATAATAACATATTTTCTGGCAATATCTCACTCGTGACCTCGTATTATCCTAGAGAATATTAATATATAGCTCAAAACTGACACAAAGTAAAGTCCAGAGCAAGCAAAAAAACACATATTTGCCCAATTTGTAATTGCAAATGTGTCTCTCATTGTATTCTTTCAGCTCCAGTCATATTTGATCTGGATCTTGTCTCCTCTTTGCACCTGATCTGACGTAATGTTTGACATATGTCGTTAAACCTCTCACTCTGAGGTTGAACTGACAGCAACTGACCTGAACTTTGTTCCACAAAACCTTAGTTAAAGCCACATGTACAAATGTCTGGGACTGGACTCTTTTAAAACACATGTTCTCATTTGGATATTTAAATTGGACTTTGGAAAAAAAAAAGCAAGTTATAGTCTAATAAATCCGTTTCAATAATTGCAAAAGTCTGAGCTGATTTCATTTTAATAAAAATCTGCAATTTATGGTGTTGGTTTTGCACCTTTTTTCGAGTACCTACCAACAAAGCAATAAACAATCCTCTCAGTTAAAGTACTTTATTGTTATGTATGATACAAATGTAAATGAAGTTGTTGTATGTGTTAAACAGGCAGCATATATATATATATTATATATTATATAAATAGCTAAAATTGCTATAAATTGCTGCCTGTTTAAAACATTACACAACTTCATTTACATTTGTATCAGATGTAAATGACAATCAATTACATATACAATTTTTATATATATATATAATATAACATATTATTTATTATATAAATATATTGCTGCCTGTTTAACAAATTATACAACTTAATTTACACTTGTATCAGATGTAAATGACAATCAATTACATATACAATTTTTTATACATATATATATAATATTATATATATTATATAAATATATTGCTGCCTGTTTAACAAATTACACAACTTAATTTACACTTGTATCAGATGTAAAAGACAAACAATTACATATACAATTTTTTATACATATATAAATATATATTATATAAATATATTGCTGCTTGTTTAACACATACAACAACTTCATTTAAATTTGCATCAGATGTAAGTGAAAAGCAAGTACATATACCATTTATATATATATATATATATATATATATATATATATATAATATATTATATAAATATATTGCTGCCTGTTTAACACATACAACAACTTCATTCAAATTTGTATCAGATGTAAATGCAAACAATTACATATACAATTTTGTATACATATATATATATTTAAAATTGTATGTAAACATATATTTTACACAGAAAATGATTTTAATTCTAAAACTAAAACTTAATTCTAGTAACAACACTGATACAACACGACGACAAAAGTGTCTGGACTTCCGCCGCCCTCGTGACGTCACCGTGCGCGTACACGCTGCGTCGTCGCCTGAGACAACACGACGCACAGATGTCGTCTCGGCAGCAGGAGCTCAGAAGAAACATGTCTCACAATGACTTCCTCGCCAACTAGGTTCGTCTCCTGACCTCAGGTGAGATCGAGTGACGACCGTGAAGACGCTCAGACGTTTGTTTCTCCTCCAATCAGAGCGTAGATCTGACAGTGTTGCTGGAAACAGGTAGAAACCAAGCAACAGGTTCTTTTTGTAACCATTTCTAACTTTGTTTAAGTCTAACCTGTGCGTAGAAGACGACGATCATGACTCCAGATACACAAATATACTTGTTGACGTCTTTGCTTTCATTGAGACAATATTGACACTGAGCTCGATGATACTTCACTGAAGCTAAATCTAAATTAAATAAAGTTACTAGTTTTATAAAGTGTATAAAGTGTTTTAAAGTCGGCTATTGTCAAATATGAAGTTATTAGAAAATTAAATATAGTGTGCTTTATTTATCGTGTCATACACACACTGTACCTAATGGACAATAAATCCCTTTGATCATTTAACGTTAAGAAACTGCTATTTTGGGAAATCAGGTTATATTTGTTTAAACTATTAAGTTCATTATTTAAACATTGTGTGTTATTAATAGTTGGTGATAAATAAATAATAATGGTAATAAATCGATATATAAACAGTAAGAAGAAAAACACATGAAATTATTGTCACTTATAGTTCAAGACCTGCTGAAATCAAATGAGATGTTGGTTCAACTGTTAAGGTTATATTCATGAAAATACATTGTGTGTTTTTAATAGTGACACAGTTACAATGTAACTACAATAACTATGTCATTATTGATATAAAATGCCATGTTTTCAGAGTTCACGAGTGAAGTCCATCCCTCTTTCCTCTGTTGACGTTCGGTTTCTACCGTAACTAACACCTTCACAGAAGCACATGTTTTTTCAGGTTTCTTGACGAAGTTGTAACTGCTTTTTATTTGTTTTCAAACCAAAATATGTCCAAACATCAGCTTTAAAAGCTGCTGGAGTTGACCGTATCCTCTCGTCCTCAGTCATGGCTGGGATTTCTCAGATTGTAATTGTTCCTTCCAAAGAGGTAATGACTGCTGCCATCTAGTGGGTGGAAGTTAAATTGCAACACACAAAATGAACAAATGCTAAGAATCATTCCTAATTATTTTAACAAAATTTATTGAAAAATATACTAAAAGAAACTATGAGAAAAAGTAAGTAGGTAAGTAATATTTGTATAGCGCTTTTCTAGACCAGTAGTGATGTTCTGATGAAGCTTCATGAAGCCGTGTCATGTTGTTTAGAGGTCAGTAGGTGGTGCCATCAGTTTAAAAATGATGTTTCATTAGAACAGTTGTTCAAAGCAAAGGAAAATAATGCAGAGACGCCATCTAGTGGACTCTGAAGATAATGACACTGCTTCATGAAGCTTCATCAACACGTCACTACCATCTAGTGGACTCTGAAGGTAATGACACTGTTTCATGAAGCTTCATCAACACATCACTACCATCTAGTGGACTCTGAAGATAATGACACTGTTTCATGAAGCTTCATCAACACATCACTACCATCTAGTGGACTCTGAAGATATGACACTGTTTCATGAAGCTTCATCAACACATCACTACCATCTAGTGGACTCTGAAGATAATGACACTGTTTCATGAAGCTTCATTAACACATCACTACCATCTAGTGGACTCTGAAGATAATGAAACTGTTTCATGAAGCTTCATCAACACACCACTACCATCTAGTTGACTCTGAAGATAATGACACTGCTTCATGAAGCTTCATCAACACATCACTACCATCTAGTGGACTCTGAAGATAATGAAACTGATTCATGAGGCTTCATCAACACCACTACCATCTAGTGGACTCTGAAGATAATGACACTGTTTCATGAAGCTTCATCAACACGTCACTACCATCTAGTGGACTCTGAAGGTAATGACACTGATTAATGAAGCTTCATCAACACATCACTACCATCTAGTGGACTCTGAAGATAATGACACTGTTTCATGAAGCTTCATCAACACATCACTACCATCTAGTGGACTCTGAAGATAATGACACTGTTTCATGAAGCTTCATCAACACATCACTACCATCTAGTGGACTCTGAAGATAATGACACTGTTTCATTGAAGCTCATCAACACATCACTACCATCTAGTGGACTCTGAAGATAATGACACGTGCTTCATGAAGCTTCATCAACACGTCACTACCATCTAGTGACTCTAAGGTAATGACATGTTTCATGAAGCTTCATCAACACATCACTACCATCTAGTGGACTCTGAAGATAATGACACTGTTTCATGAAGCTTCATCAACACATCACTACCATCTAGTGGACTCTGAAGATAATGAAACTGTTTCATGAAGCTTCATCAACACATCACTACCATCTAGTGGACTCTGAAGATAATGAAACTGTTTCATGAAGCTTCATCAACACATCACTACTGTATGGTAGCTCAGTACTCGTTATGACTACTAAAGTAAGTCATGGTTCAACAATGTGGAAACTTGCCTTTTTGAGTCCTTGGCCTGCATGGGAAACATGAATCATGATTTTCTTTTTTTAGAAAGAATCGCGCCACAATATTGACGTTCTGTTGGAATGTTGGTGTCATGTTACCTTCTATTACGATTTGTCAATGTTTTTTATTTGTGATTTGCAGAAGGGACGAGAGTTGCTCAATATTGGTGTCGATATCTGTGAATCTGTGCCAAAATACAAGGTCAATTCTTCCGTATTGTTTTTGGTGCGTCTGGTGTCCTCTGCTGCATTAAAGCGTTTCCAGGAGTTTAAAAATCTGCACGGTTTGATGGGTATTTTATTTTATTTTATTTTCCGCAGACACGCGTCTCCCGATGGATGGGGATTCCTCAACAGACGGTCCACGGGTTGTGGACGACCGGACGACCTCCCCCGTCTCCCAACGCGAGTTCCTGTGCCACTGTTGCTACGAAATCCTGGTCAACCCCACCACGCTGACCTGCGGACACAGCTTCTGCCGCCACTGTCTGGCTCAGTGGTGGGAGTCGTCCGGGAAGAAGGAGTGCCCGGAGTGTTGGGAGAAGTGGGAGGGCTTCCCCAAAATCAACATCCTGCTAAGGTTTTTTAAATGTCTTTTGTCATCGGTAAATCAATCATCATGATTTCTTCGTCGCCAGGGAAGCCACGGAGATGTTGTTCCGTGAGGAGGTTGAGCGAAGGCGAGCGGAGATCCAGGCGGATTCAAAGATCTCTTCTAGTCTCCTGGCCTTCCAGAGGTATGTCGAGCGTTTGTTGTTTTAATATTTTAATCTATAAGAACATATAAATTAATGTATTAAAAAAACCTTCAAAGAGATGGCTACATAAAAGTGGGAATACTTTCACCAAACTGATAGTAAAAGATGATATAATAATGTAGTATAAGTTGATTTTATATGTGCATAAAAATCATTAACCTTTATTTGCTTTACTCTGATTCTTCGCTACATGTTTCTCTAACGATTCATGTCTTATAAAAGGAAAAGGAAATCTTCTCAACACATTGTCGGAAACAATAGAATGATGTCAGTGGACAGCGAGGATCATGTAGTAGTAGTTTGGGAGACTATTAGGAAAGTCGATTTTTTGAAAAATCTGACATCAGGATCTGTGAACGTCGGGATCCTATGGTGTTGGTTTTTCAGCATTTTAGGATCTAAGGATGTTGGAATCTAAGGATGTTTGGATCATAAGATGCTAGGATCTTGGTATTTTGGGATCTAGGGTTTTGGGATCAGATGTCAGGATCTAAGGATGTTAGGATCTTAGGATGACAAGATCTTGAGAATTTGGGATCTAAGGATGTCGGGATCTCAGGATGTTTGGATCAGATGTTAGGATCTAAGGATTTTTTGGCTCTAAGTATCTCAAGATATTGGGATCTGACACCTTTGGGGTCTAAGCATGTCTGGATGTTGGGATATCACAATGTTGGGATCTAAGGATGTTGGGATCTTAGGATGTTGGGATCAGATGTTGGGATATAAGGGTGTTGGGATCTCAGGATGTTGGGATCAGATGTTGGGATCTTAGGATGTTGGGATCAGATGTCGGGATCAGATGTTGGGATCTCAGGATGTTGGGATCAGATGTTGGGATATAAGGGTGTTGGATCAGATGTTGGGATCTTAGGATGTCGGGATCAGATGTTGGGATATAAGGGTGTTGGGATCTCAGGATGTTGGGATCAGATGTTGGGATCTTAGGATGTCGGGATCAGATGTTGGGATATAAGGGTGTTGGGATCTCAGGATGGGATCAGTGTTGGGATATAAAGGGTGTTGGGATCTCAGGATGTTGGGATGTGGGATGGGTCGGGATGTTGGGATCTTAGGATGTTGGGATATAAGGGTGTTGGGATAGATGTTGGGATCTCAGGATGTTGGGATCAGATGTTGGGATCTTAGGATGTTGGGATCAGATGTCGGGATCAGATGTTGGGATGTCAGGATGTTGGGATCAGATGTTGGGATATAAGGGTTTTGGGATCAGATGTTGGGATCTTAGGATGTTGGGATCATAGGATGTCGGGATCAGATGTTGGGATATAAGGGATGTCGGGATCAGATGTTGGGATCTTAGGATGTCGGGATCAGATGTTGGGATATAAGGATGTTGGGATCAGATGTTGGGTTCTAAGGATGTCGGGATCTTAGGATGTCGGGATCAGATGTTGGGATATAAGGGTGTTGGGATCAGATGTTGGGATATACGGGTGTTGGTATCTCAGGATGTTGGGCTCAGATGTTGGGATATAAGGGTGTTGGGATCTCACAATGTTGGGATCTCAGGATTTTGTGATCTAAGGATGACAAGATCTCAGGAATTTGAGATCTAAAGATATTAGGTGTGGTGATCTCACAATGTTGGGAACTCAGGATGATGTAATCTCAGGATGTTATGATTTTAGGATCTAAGGATGTGGGGAACAGATGTTGGGTTCTAAGGACGTCGGGATCTTAGAATGTTGGGATATAAGGATGTTTGAAACTCAGGATGTTGGGATCAGCTGTCGGGATCTCGTGTTGGAATCAGATTTTGGGATCTAAGAATGTTGGGATATAAGGATGTTGGGATCAGATAGGTGGGATAGATTTGGGATAGGATTTGGGATCAGATGTTGGTTCTAAGATGTCGGGATCTCAGGTGTTGGAATCAGAGGTTTGGATCTAAGGATTTTGGGTTCTAAGGATGTGGGGATCTCAGAATATCTGGGTGCATTATCTTCTAAGACATTCTATGAAAGCAATTTATTTTTGTGGCAAAGCTAACCTTTTCGTTTAAAAAACAACAACAATATTTAAGTTTTGTATCAAATCATTCACTTTCTCCAGCACGGGGATTGTGATGAGCCGAAGCTTCTCTCTACTTTAGGACGAGAGGAAAACTGCCTGCCCATTTAAAACCACTATTTATTTAAGATATAATGAATTAAAGGTTTACTCGTATTGCTTCAGACACGGTGACACTTTGGGCAGATCCAACACAAACCACCAAAGAGAGACGAAGCTTTTCTTTTACGGAGTCTTCACTGCCTTCGTGTTTGTGGCCGTGAGTATGACATCATCGTCGGAGCGGCGCCGACGAGATCGTTCACGTTTTTATGTCGTCCGTGTCCAGGTCAAGGAGGTGTTGTGGAGCTTCGGCAGTTTTTCCCTGGAGCAACAGAACCAGATGGTCGCCAAACCGGTGTCGCACTGGACCCCGGAGGAAGTTGAATCTTGGCTGGATGAGCTGGGTCCCTGGACTGAGCGCTACAAAGAGTCCTTTCAGAAGCAGAGTGTCAATGGAAGGTGTGAAAATAGTAGTCTAGTAGCGCTCTGTCACTAGTTCAAATGGAAGACGAGTGACTCTCTTCCCTTCAGGCTGCTGGTACTGTTGGAGGAGGAGGAGCTGTTCAACCCTCCGTTCAATATCCTCAACTCGGTTCAGCGGCGGGCCATCCTGGCTGAGCTGGAGCAGCTTCGATCCCTGGGGGTCAAACCACCGCAGGACCTCTGGGAGTACAAGGTGAACCGGTTTCCTTTTTGTCGTTTCGATGAGAGCTTCACTCCTTTATTGTGTTGCAGGAGGAGAATTCGGGCAAGTCTCTGTTCCTGCTGTACGCCCTGAAGCGCTCGCCTCGCCTCACGCTCCTCTACTTGTATTTATTCGACTATTACGAAACGTTCCTGCCCTTCTTCCAAGCATGCCGCCTGCCGGTCTCCACGGACAACCGCACGGAGAACGGCTTCCTCTCTGCTCAGGTGATGGTTCACGAGTAACACATGTTTAAGATGCTTGTGTCGCACGACAACATGGCAAACTAGAGTAAAGAGAGAGGGATGGAGTTGGGCGAGAAATGGATTGCCTGAGTGAGTTGGTAAGAGATGCGTTGAGTGAGAGAGGAAATGAGTGAAAAAAAGTGAGTTAGAGGGAGAGAGAGATAAGATTAAAGGAAGGGAGTGAATGACATGAGGGAGAAAGCATTATAGCGAACAAGGTGAGTTAGGGAGGGATGGAGAGAGGGAAGTGAGAGACAGAAAGATGAGAGTAAAAGGAGTGAAAACATTATAAGAGAGGGAGAGAGATGGAGTGACAAAATGGAGTGAGAGAGAGATGGAGTGACCAAATGGAGGGTGAGAGGAATGGAGTGACCAAATTGATGAGAGAGAGATGGAGTGACCAAAAGGGTGAGAGAGAGAATGGAGTGACCAAATGGAGGGAGAGAGGAATGGAGTGACCAAATTGATAAGAGAGAGATGGAGTGACCAAAAGGGATGAGAGAGGAATGGAGTGACCAAATGGAGGGAGAGAGGAATGGAGTGACCAAATTGATAAGAGAGAGATGGAGTGACCAAAAGGGATGAGAGAGAAATGGAGTGACCAAATTTATGAGAGAGAGAGATGGAGTGACCAAATGAAGTGAGAGAGTGATGGAGTGACCAAATTGAGTGAGAGGGATGGAGTGACCAAAAGGGGTGAGAGAGGAATGGAGTGACCAAATGGAGGGAGAGAGGAATGGAGTGACCAAATTGATAAGAGAGAGATGGAGTGACCAAAAGGGATGAGAGAGAAATGGAGTGACCAAATTTTTGAGAGGGAGATGGTGTGACCAAATAGACTGAGAAAAGGAATGGAGTGACCAAATAGAGTGAGAGAGAGATGAAGTGACCAAATGAAGTGAGAGAGTGATGGAGTGACCAAATGAAGTGAGAGAGTGATGGAGTGACCAAACGAAGTGAGAGAGGTATGGAGTGACCAAATTGATGAGAGATGGAGTGAGAGAGGGATGGAGTGACCGAAAGGGGTGAGAGAGGAGTAGAGTGACCAAATGGAGTAAGAGAGGTATGGAGAGAGGGGATGGAGTAAAAAAGTAAGTTAGAGAGGGATGATGTGAGGGAAGTGAGCGACAGATGGATGGAGTGAGCAGAGGAAGTGACAGAGTGAAGGAGTGACTGAAGTTAAAGGAGTGAAGTAGACGAGAGGAGGGAGCGACGTACGCTGGATAACATTCACCTTCAAGAGTGAACCGTCTCTCTCATCCCTCCGTCAGCTGGAGCCAGATACGCGACAGTGGGCAGAGTTCCTGCTCATGTACTTCCTGCTGCCGTACCTGCTGATCGCAGAGTTCGCCTGCAACTGGTTGTCGGTCCAATACTGGACCTCCCACTTCATCATCGTCAACGCCATGTTGCTGTCCATCCTGGAGGGCTTTTCCCTGTGGAGGCAGTGGAGCCGCGCCGAGATCAGGTGCACGAATGAACGGGACTCGGAGAAATTATAAAATAAAAAGCCAACATTATAAACAGAGAGTCGTGCATTTTGAACAGTAAATGTATGTAAGAAATAATTTCCCTCAAATTTGTGACACGTCTCGCCTTCTCTCCAGGTCTCTGCCTCGCCAAATGTGGAGCCATTTGTGGAAGATGTTATCCCAGGGGTTCGCCTTCGCCCTCCTGTGGCCCTTCGTGCCTCAGATCGTGTGCAACCTGTTCTTCTACTGGGGTCTCTACTTCAGCCCCGTCCTCAACGTGGACCGGGTGGTCCGTCAGCTGATGCAGCGAGAGACGCAGTAGACGGTGTCGTGTCCGCAAACACACCCGATGATGGACGAAGAATAAAAGTTTGAATGTGAGATGCAGCTGAAGCGCCCCCTGGCGGTAGAGTTCGAGGTACTCGCAGGTCACTCTTCAATCTCTTGTTTCATCTTCTGTAAAGTACATGAAAATAACAAGTGCTGAGGAGCATCTTAAATGATAATCCGCCTTAAACTTTTGAACTAATGTTGCACATCTTTTCTATATTTTATTTTATGTTTTCGTAATAATTATTAATTTAATAATCAATTTCATGTCTAACTCGCACTTTAAGGTTTGCACTATGATTCTGTTCTACAATGGGTTTTACATAATAAAGAGTTTTGTCTTTTATTGTCATCATTTAATAAATGAACTGTAGGTTTCTTACTTCAAACCCTGGTCTTTGCCACATTATAATTATAATAATTTTGTTAATGCTCGTGACGGGTTGACGGGGAAAGCGCTTTGCATACATACTGTATATTACTGTTTTAATTGTTACTTAATTCTGTTTGTATTCTATTATTGCTGTGTCTTTGCACTTTGATTTAGCTCAAATGTCCTCCCTGTCTACACTGCAAACACTGACAAATATAATCTCGATACAACTGTCCTCAACATGTGAAGAAATAGACAAATAAGTCAAGTTCTTTTATTGTCAAATATGCAAATATTGAGACATACAGCATAAATGAAATTGTCGTCCTCTCTGACCCACGATGCAAAACATAAATACCTAACAAACAACATTAAACACTTAAAACAATTAAAGACTTAAACAGACATTAATTAAGACATTCAAGAAAATAAAAAAAAATAAGTAACCAACAAGATGAAATAAATAATCAACTAATACACAGAATATAAACAAAATGATATAATGATAGGATCTAAAAAAAAAAAGAATCGATGGTGGGACTGAACACTATAGTATAAATAATGAAAATATTAGTTATTCGTCTGGAAATTTAAAAAAAATATAAAAACTATTATTTGTAAATTAAGAACTAAGCAATTCTGTATTAACACCAATACGACGCAGTTTGGTATACAATATATTGAAAGTTATTATTATATACATAATTATAACGATTATACTTTTAATTTTTAACCCAAAACGCAATTTAAACATCAACGTGGGCTTCATGACAGCGACATATGTTTCTATAGCAACACAGGGACTGTCGCAAAATCCCATTTTTAACAAAGTGTTACGCAGTTAAATTTTTAATTAAAAAAATGTTTTTTATTAAACGTGGACGTATACCTTGAAATTGTTTATTCATTATACTGCATTAAAACCAATTGGGTATCCGTTAATTATTTTTTTTATTAAAGCACTTCGTTCGTTTTACTCTCTCCAAGCACTTCTGCGACGGTCTCTTGCGTCATTGTTGCGGAAGTGGAAAGTCGACGTGGGGAAGAAAGGTTGGTCCGTCCGTGTCTGGACCTCGTCCGCCAGCCCCGAGCTCACACCCGACCCACCATAGCCTCGCTCCCCGGCAGCCCGGAGTCCCCCCGCACGGCTTAGCGAACTAATGGAGAAGTTTGTCTGCATCCGGGGCGTGAGAATGGCTCGAGAGGACGCCGCCGACGGGCTGTAATGCTGCGGCGGGTGAGGCGGTCTCTCCGGCAGGTGCTGAGTCTGATGGCCCGGAGACCGGACCTGCTCTGCGGGACTCTCTTGCTCGTGGTCCTGCTCGTCCTGGCTGTCAAGTTCACGTGCAGGTACGAGACCGGAACACACTTTTGGAAGTTTTTCGCCTTCAAAATTCATGGGAGAGTTTGTAAAGTAAACAAATAAATAAAAAAAAAGGTCATGGATTCATTCTCTTCCACGTTTTCCTCTCACCCTGTGTGTTCTGTCCCAGCTACACAGGGTGAGAGGCAAGGGACACCAGACTCGCCTACAGACGGCTTAATTCCGTTTTCCAAACTTCCATGTGTGTTTCTGTTCCATTCTAACGATTTTTCCAAACGGTTTTTTTCCCCTTCAAACTTTGTCGTCATCATTGTGGCCCCAATAATGTCAGATCTTTGTGGGAAAAGAAAATGTTTCCGACAGTAATAACAATTGTATTTTGTAATTACGTTTCTTTTAACTCGACTTGCTTAAATTCTTTGTTTAGGACTTTTTTCCCCTTTTTTTTTCTTGGTCCTTTTGTTGAATGTTTTGAATTTGGGGATTATATATATATTTTTAAGTAAGTAAGTAATTTTTATTTGTATAGCGCTTTTCTAGACCAGTGTCACAAAGTGACAACAATATTCAATAAAGTATATACATTTTTAAGATCAAGATAAAACTGATAACACAAAAGGAGTTCCAGAAAATCAAGGAAAAGCCTGAACAAATAAAAACGTCTTAAGATGTTTCTTAAAGGAGTCAGTAGATCATCAAACACAGAGATGGTTCCAAAGCTTAGGAGCAACAGTCTGGAAGGATTTCTCTCCTCTGGTCCTGAACCGTGTTCAGGAACCATCAGTAGATTCTGATCCACAGACCTCAGAGCCCGAGCTGGGGTGTAAGTCTGGATCAGATCACTGATGGTAGGAGGAGCGTGACATCAATTAAGTTATTTTATATCCGCTTTTTTATTTGTATATTTAATTAACGTAGTTAGGTTTATTTTTTCATTTTTAATGTTTTTTTTCCTATCTTTACATGTTTTTCTTGTATTTTTTTTTCCAGGTTTCCCCTCATATTGTCCCTTCGCTCCTCTCTTTTTGCTCGACGGCCCCTCACGAGTATATGATGTGGCCCCTGAGAGAATTTGTCATAGATGGATGCAGATGAACCCGAGGGTCAGAATTTAACATGTTGTCCCGTTTCTCTTCTCAGTCGAGCAAAGAATGTGGTGGCGGAAGCACGTCCACCGATGCGGTTCTTCTCCGCCGACGCTCCGGTGATAGACCTCTACTTGGGTCAGCTTGACCAGGTAAGGGTCTCTGTCTCTGCCTCCACTTTGGTTTAAAAAAAAACAATTCAGAAAGTTCATTTTGAAACTTCAATTCTGGAACCTTTTGTACTACAGTGTATGTTGCCAGGAAGGAAAATGAGAATCTTGAGCCAGAACTGGTGTCAGAGCTGGTGACAAGTTCATTTATCATTAACTAATATATACATTTAAAATAACAGGAAACTATGAAACATATTGCTTAAAAATGATAAGAAATAAAAACTTAAATATAGATTTTTTTTTCCCCCTAATTCTGATTCCCGTATCGGAATGTCCTATCCCAGCTACCTAGGGAAAGAGGCAGCGGACACCCTGAGCAGGCCACCTGTCTGTTGCAGGACACACAACCACTGACACACAGACTCGTTTTCCTTGATTTCCTGGAACTCCTGTGTTGTTATCAGTGTTATCTTGATCTTTAAAGTATATATTTTATTGAATATTTTTTTGATTGTTTAAGCGCTTTGTGACCCTGGTCTGGAAAAGTGCTATACAAATATAAATTACTTACTAACCTATGCACATTATAGAGCTCTCGAAAATACTCTGAGTGTTTTCGTACGGTGGGAGGGAACTGGAGTATCTGGAGTAAACCCAGGCAAACCCGGGGAGAAGCTAGAAACTCCACACCATCATCATATGAATCCTAGATGAACATTTATTAAATGAATTCATCTCTTTACTTGGAGTTTCATTTTAGCTTATTTATCTCTGTGTTTTTTCTCCTTCAACAAACTCTACCGTCACATTTATTTCCTTTATCATCCGTTTTACGATCATATGAAACTCTCCGTATAGTCGTTCTCGGTTTCTTATCTCAAACCCTGGCATCGTCCAGCTCAGACTATTGGAACATGAACATTAATGTGGCCTGTTTTTGAGACGACCTTCGGCCGGTCCACGTACAATGGCGCGTTACAACTCAATCGTCGTCCTCTTTATTAAGGTTTTGATTACTCATTGGTTTGCTGTGACTTCTTAGTTTGGTCCAGAGTGAACCTTTTGTGTAAATAAACTTTTATAGATCAACTTTATTGATCCCTCTTGAGGTCTCCTTCGGGGAAAATGTTTTTTCTAGCAACACAGACGATAGAGTCATAAAATGAATGAGTCCCTGAGTCTATTAGTGTTGCATCATGGGAGGTACAGTACATTCGTGCACTTTATCTGCTTCTCTGCTCACTGATGACAGTGTTCAGAGGAGGATGTCATCATCCATGATGGACAGTAGTTTGTCCAGAGATCTCCTCTCTTGTCACCAGTGAGTCCAGCTTCATGTCGATGGCTCAGAGCGAAACCGGGACGAACCCACCAAGGCTGGTTCATGACTCTGTCGCCGGATCATGGCGGCATTGAAGCGATTGTGAAACTTTATGTTTGCAGAGAATAAGCCACAGTCAGTGAGTGGTTTGTTTGGAACGTCTTCCCCTCAGGTGGAGCGTCTCCGCAGCACGGCTGAAGTGTCCTTCGTCTTCTTCTACGCGCCGTGGTGCGCTCACTCCATGGCCGCCCGGCAGGAGGTGCAGCAGGTCGCTAGGAAACTTGCCAAACAGGTACTGAGCAAAGAAGATTGGTTGAGCTTTGTTTGTATTCCAAACATGCTCTGTTGACGTTTGAGAAGATAGTCACTGCATTAAAGAGCTTCTCCTTCAGTCTGTGTTCTCACCAAGTGACATTTGTAGAAGCTGTCACTGTTGAACTGGTAATGGAGTGTGTCTTCTTGAACGTAGGTTCAGTTCCTGGCCGTCAACTGCTGGTGGAATCACGGGAAGTGCAGGAAGCAGAACCACTTCTTCCAGTATCCCACCATCCACCTGTTCTACGGCAGGTAACGTCCATGCGCCGGGCGACCCTCTGACGTCGTCCCCTGACTCTTGAACCCTCGTCAGGTTCGGGCCGATCGAGTACAGAGGTCCGTTTCTGGCGTCGTACGTGGAGACGTTCGTGCTGAGGGTCATGACGCCGCTCACCTACCTTCCGTCCAGAACCAAACTGGACGAGTTCCTCACTTGTCACGAGGTAAATTCAAGTCCAATTCTCTCTTTCTATCGCTTTGTTTTAATGTTTAAAGCTAGTAAAATATTGCTTTGAATTTCATTTTCATTGTCACAAATGTATGTTCATGCTTCTGCCAGTTTGTATTCAGGGGGAAATTGTTTGTTAGTTAGTTAGTTAGTTAGTTAGTTAATGTCAGTTTTAAGCCGGGACTTAAAGTCAGTAATGTATCTCTGGTTGTTTTTCCACGGATGAGAACATTCTTTATGTGAGGCTGCAGCTCTTACCTCGATCATTAGTAGTAACATTTAAAGTGATAGTTCACCTAAAATTCAAACTTCTTTTTCTACTCACCCTCATGTCAAGAGTTGGGATTATTTACACAGTAATCTTTTCCTTTTTAGTGTTATAGACAAAAATGTTCAAATGACGAGGCTCAATGGAAGTAAATCAGTTCCATCTTAAGATTGAATGGTTGAATTTAACATTTAATTTTTTTAAAAGGTTGTATTTTTGTCTAACCTAATTCAATAATTCAAATATTGAAAGGTTGAATTTGTTTTTAATGAATAATTGGATAGAAAATCAATCAAAATGGATTACATTGTATCTCATAAATGAAGTTTGCGGTTCTGAATCCAATAATTAAAAGAAAATACAATTTCTGGATTCAATCAAAATTTCGTAGACTTTTAAATTCAATATAGAAAAATTTTTGAAGTATTTAAAATTCCTAATAAATGACGCGCCAGTGCTTCCATGTTGTCTCATGATCGTCTGCTTGACATGATTGGCTGAACGCTCGAGTAGCTCTGTTACACCAGCATTTATATTGCATTTGAAAGGCTACAAATACATTTTTTTTTTAGAAAAAATCAGATTACTGATGGAAGGTCTGACCATGAATAGATATGAAAGTAAGAACCAGAATTTTAAATTGATCCTGAAAGAAACTGTTAGCCAGTGAAGAGTTTTAAGGATCGGAGAAATGTGAGTTCTTCTACTAGAGCTTCTGGACAAAAGGTGAGTCCCGCTGAGGTCCATTCGATACACGTCCTTACAATACAATCGATTCAAAAACTATTGTGTGACAATATGATTAAATGCAGGTTTGATATGTGAACGTAATGATCTAGTCAGTGTTCTTACCTTTAAAAGCACAATTCTGTTTTCCTCTTTAACCATTTCAATATTTATTTTTAAATCACATTATCCAGTATGTTCTGGCCGAGCACGCAAATGTATTCACAGCAGTAGCATTTATATTTAATACATAAGAATATTAGAAATCTTGCATGTAAATGTACAGAACCTTTAAAACAATAATAATAACTTAAAATACTAGCAATTAAATAATACTAATTTCCTTCAACACCTACTTCACAGCAGGATCTTTTTCATGTGAATCTTCAAATCCCTGATGAACAAACATTCTTGTCTATAACTCTAAAAAAGGAAGAGATCATTCTGAAAATAATCCCAACTCTTAGTCGACATGAGTAGAAAATGAGTGAATCACTTCAAACGACACATCTGGTGTGTTTGAGGGTTTGTTCACGGGTCTCTGTAGACTCTCTTAAATCCTTCAAAAATGTCTAAAGTTTCGTCCGTTGTGGTTTTTTTCCCAGCCTCGAGTCGTGGGCTTCTTCCAGTTCAACGCGTCCCCCCAGCCGCCGGGGTACCTCACCTTCCTGGCCTCGGCCCTGCAGGCCCTGAAAAGAGGTAAGAGCAGGAATGACGACTCTGTGTTCAAACATGGGTTGATCATTCACTAGGTAGCGGCGCATTTTAGGGCTGAATGATCGTAGCCTGAAGCACCCGCCGCTCCTGCCAACCTTTAACCTCCTTTTCTGTTGATTGACAGCTGAATCCAGCCAATGACAAACACTCGCGAGTTAAACTGAGTTAAACTGGCTACAGGAAGTGTTACTTTAACATAGTAACTCGGTTACATCACTAGTTACTTCTTTGAAAAGTAACTCGGTTACATTAAGTTACTTGTTACTTTAAAATTAACTTGATTAAGTTTGGATTCTGTGATCAATAAATCAGAATAAAAGACATTCAATGACATGAACAAAAATAAATGAGACAAAATGATTTACATTTTCTTTCTCCTGGGAGGTTAAACACACAAAAGTCACCTTTTTTAATAATACTATTGATTACACAAACCTATTAATACAATTCAGGCACACTTTAAAAACTTAAACAACAATCTTTAGGACAATGAGAAAAAATACACAACTTAAAGTGTTAAATAATAATGTATTAATAAACGATTAACAATTATCGGCAGACGGGTGGAAAGTCTGTGTGTTAATGTGTGTTACCTTTGTCGTTGAAGTGATGCAGTGTTAGGTTTTAAAACATTTATTATTCAACTCACCATAACGATCCCATTGTCAGTGAATGCATCATTGATGTCAAAGAAAGTTAACGGACGGCGTGTTTCTTACATTCTTGACCTCAATCCACGCGTTCATTGTTCATTTTAAAAGACTAATAGCATGAACTTCAATCTATTTATAATCGTGTGAGATACAAATGGCCTCTTGTAAAAAAAAAAAAAAGGAAGATGAGCCGACGCGGGTCTTGAACTGTCGATCCTTTGTTCGAGACTCTGTTGCGTAACATCTGATTTAAGCCTCTTGTTCGCCCCAATTTTAAAATTAAAATATGTTGTTAGCGCAGTCGCCTCACAGCAAGAAGGTTGCTGGTTCGACAACCTTTCTGTGTGGAGTTAGTATGTTCTCCCCGTGTTGCGTGGGTTTACTCCGGGCACTCCGGTTTCCTCCCACAGTCCAAAAACATACAGAGGTTGATTGAGAACTTTGGGAAATTGTCCGTAGGTATGAGTGTGTGTGTGAATGGTTGTCTGTCTTTGTGTGTCCTGCGACAGACTGGCGTCCTGTCCAGGGTGTCCCCTGCCTCTCGCCCTATGATACTGGGATAGGCTCCAGTCTCCCGCACCCGCCCCGGGATAAAGCGGTAGACAATGAATGAATGAATGAATGTTTTTAACTAAAAGACGACACATTCCAGGTTTGCATTCCATAACGTAGATACTAAATAAACATTATAACATAAATGAAGTATGAAGCGTGTATTTATATATATATAACAAGGAAAATAATACAAACTGTTTCTCTCTCGGCTTCTTTCATCAGCTGAAATAATGTTTGTTTACAGTTGAAAATCTACAATTATATGTGTATGATTTATACAAATAATACCAATAACTTATTTTATTTAGTTTGAAACCTGAATAAATAAGCCACGATCACAGCTCATCAACTGATCCTGGAAGAAACTGGCAGCCAGTGAAGAGTTTTAAGGATTGGGGAAATGTGAGTTCTTCTACTAGAGCGGCTCAGAATTCTTGCTGGAGAGTTTTGTATTAGGTGCTGGCGAGACAGATCCTTCTTGATTAGACACCAAAATAAACTGTTACAATTGTCTAAACTGAGCTGAATGACCAACACCCAGGTTTCTCAGGCTCAGTTTGACAGACTGGCCTAAGTCACCCAAGTACTGACTCAACCCTGGAACTTTATCATCAGGCGCAATAACCAGTTTCAGTTACAAAAATACAAGTCAAGCACAGTATTGTGTTGTTACGTTATAAGTTTGTAAATATATATTATTCACTTTGGAGTTTCTTTCAGGAACTGGTATCAAAGTGAAGTGATCTGTATTGGTACTGTATCAACTTTGTTACTCAGCCATAGGCAGTTCTATCTGAGAACATGGGGTGTCGAACTAGCTCACACAAGAGGCCAAAGAAACTGTTTATCAACCTAACATGACGTATATTATCATATTTGAGGCTAAATGTCAACATCAACTTGGACAACAATCTACTTTGGTTTTGAACCATCCGTAGAACTATTAAAACTATCTGGTAGAGATGAAGAGAGATGACTGGTCGCTCTCCTGCTCTCTTCTACGGCGCCGCGCTACAGTTTGTTTGTGTTGCAGATTTTCGTGGTGTGGTTCGTTTCGGGGTGGTCACCAACACACGGGTGGCAGAAGCCATTGCTATAAGCCAAGATGAGACCGTTTACCTGCACAGAAGATTAAACTCCTCACTCGTAAGCTCCGCCTCGAGCGTCACCTGTCAACTCCCTCCGACGGCCCGGGTTCTCTCCCCAGATCTTCCCGCGCCGGGAGCGGAACTTCACGGCCGAGGCCATCTGCAGTTGGGTGTTCGAGCACCGCGAGAGCGTCCTGCAGTGGCTCCAGCCTCCCGGGACCAAGTCTCGCCTACTGGAACATGAACTCGCCAAAGGTCCGGCACTGCTGCTCTTTCTGCCGCACGATCCTGCGAGGTCCGAGCCCAACCCCGTCCTCCAGCAGGTGAGCTGCTCGTCACGCTCGCTATTGCACCGGAACAACAAATCAAACTTTTTCAAATATGGATCAAAACAACAAGACGTTTTCTCGACGGAGAGATTTATTCCTCCCTATTGTTTCACTTAGTTTTCTAAGGATGATGTTTTTTAGGTTTATTGGCAAGAATTTGACCAAGATACAGAGACAACCATTACGATGTATCTTGATACTGTAGTTACAAGAATATATGTGTAGTATTGTCGAGTACTTTACTATGGTTTTGCAGAATTTACAGACCACATGACTCTTGACGAAGTCTTAACTGCTTTCATTTGTTTTCAAACCAAAATATGTCCAAACATCAGCTTTAAAAGCTGCTGGAGTCACTGTATCCTCTCGTCCTCAGTTGTAACTGCTTTCATTTGTTTTCAAACCATAATATGTCCAAACTTTAGCTTTAAAAGCTGCTGTAGTCACTGTATCCTCTCGTCCTCAGTTGTAACTGCTTTCATTTGTTTTCAAACCAAAATATGTCCAAACATTAGCTTTAAAAGCTGCTGGAGTCCACTGTATCCTCTCGTCCTCAGTTGTAACTGCTTTCATTTGTTTTCAAATCATAATATGTCCAAACATCAGCTTTAAAACCAGATGGAGTCCACTGTATCCTCTCGTCCTCAGTCATGGCCGGGATTTCTCAGATTTGAATTGTTCCCACCAAAGAGTAATGTCTGCTGCCATCTAGTGGGTGGAAGTTAAATTGCAACACACAAAATGAACAAATGCTAAGAATAATTCACAAGTATTCTAAACAATATTTATTGAAAAATATACTATAAGAAACTATGAGAGTAAGTAAGTAATATTTTTATAGCGCTTTTCTAGACCCGTAGTGATGATCTGATGAAACTTCATGAAACGCTGTCATGTTGTTTAGAGGTCAGTAGGTGGCGCCATCAGTTTAAAAATGATGTTTTATTAGAATAGTTTTTCAAAACAAAGGAAAATAGTGCAGTGACGCCATCTAGTGGACTCTGAAGATATTGACACTGACAGAGTTGAAACGCTTATTATCCAAAATATTTCCCAACATCCTTTGGGTTTCAGGTGGCGGATGTAGCTCTGCGCTATCACTCCTGTGACCGGGACCATCACTCGGGCTGGGACGCCAGCTTCCCGTCGGGGTCGCGGTGCTGCCAGTCGGTCTCGCTGCCGCCGCCCGGCGCCGCCGGCTGCCGACTGGACGTGTGCCGGAGATTCTCCCGCGGCGGCGCCGGTGGCTGCGCCGTCTCCTGGCGGGATCAGCTCCAAACTCACCTCACACGCTGTTGCCTTCGCCCGCGACCTGCGCAACCTTTGACCTCCGTGAGCTGTTTCAACGTCGCCAACGGCTACAGCCCGTTCGGCCGCTTGAGCGCCTGCTGCCGCAGGAGCGAGCCGGGGCTTCAGAACCAGACTCTCGCCACAGACGCCCGGGGAACCGTTTCCCCCGAGGTGACGGACAACCTCACGGGACTCAGGTGCCAAACCAATAGGACGCTCAGGTTTTATGTGCTGGACGTGGCCCTCAACTGGCCCCTGGCACGGAGTCTCGGCGCCGATGGCAACGGTAGCTCTTCTCCTCAGCGGCGGAAGGCGGGGCCAGAGGAATCCGAGTCCTTCGCCGCCATCGTGAACCTGAAGGACGAGGTTCACTACGTTCTCCCCCGAAGTCCCGCCGCAACGCTCACCCAGTCTTTAGGTACGTATCGTTGAGGATCAGCAAACGTCCTCCGGATCTGAAGCCCTTCGCCGTGTCTCCGCAGAGGCCTTCATCAGGAACTTCAGCGCCTCGCACAGCCTCCTCCAGAGGCACTTGGTCGGGGAGGAGGACAAAAACCGAGGGCGGAACAAGCAGGAACGTCCTCTTGTCGTGGAACTGAGCACGTCCAACTTCCTGTCTTCGGTCATGGACGTGGACAAGGTGAGGCGCGCCGTCTTCTGGTCTCTGGTTTGTCCTGGTCTCTCGATGCTGTAGTATGTATATGTCCAAACATCAGCTTGAAAAGCTGCTGGAGTCACTGTATCCTCTCGTCCTCAGTTGTAACTGCTTTCATTTGTTTTCAAACCATAATATGTCCAAACATCAGCTTTAAAAGCTGCTGGAGTCACTGTATCCTCTCGTCCTCAGTTGTAACTGCTTTCATTCAGATTTGTATTGTTCCCAGTCCAAACAGTAATGACTGCTGCCCCCCCTGTCAACATCTAGTGGTAGTTGACTGCTTTCAATTGTTTTCAACCCAAATGAACACATGCTAAGAATAATTCACAAGATGCTGTAGTCAGTGTATCCTTAGATTCAAAATGCAGCTTGATCACAATGTTTTCTCAAGAACATCATAGTCCAATCTAGCTTTTAAAGCTGACCAGGAGTGTCTGTCAATTGTCGCGGGTCACTTGTTTGACTGCTTTCACGAGTCTTTCTGAACCTATATTATGTCCAAACATCAGCTTTAAAAGCTGCTGGAGTCACTGTATCCTCTCGTCCTCAGTAGTAACTGCTTTCATTCCAAACATCAGCTTTAAAAGCTGCTGGAGTCACTGTATCCTCTCGTCCTCAGTTGTAACTGCTTTCATTTGTTTTCAAACCATAATATGTCCAAACATCAGCTTTAAAACCAGATGGAGTCCACTGTATCCTCTCGTCCTCAGTCATGGCCGGGATTTCTCAGATTTGAATTGTTCCCTCCAAAGAGTAATGACTGCTGCCATCTAGTGGGTGGAAGTTAAATTGCAACACACAAAATGAACACATGCTAAGAATAATTCACACGATGCTGTAGTAGTGATCTTTAGATTCAAAATGCAGCTTGATCACAATGTTTTGAAGAACATCTACCCCGCTTTTAATGGACCAGGAATGTGTGTTTGTAGCGGGTCACGTGGCCACGAGTCTTCTGAACCTATATTATCCAAACATCAGCTTTAAAAGCTGCTGGAGTCACTGTATCCTCTCGTCCTCAGTAGTAACTGCTTTCATTCCAAACATCAGCTTTAAAAGCTGCTGGAGTCACTGTATCCTCCCGTCCTCAGTTGTAACTGCTTTCATTTGTTTCAAACCATAATATGTCCAAACATCAGCTTTAAAACCAGATGGAGTCCACTGTATCCTCTCGTCCTCAGTCATGGCCGGGATTTCTCAGATTTGAATTGTTCCCTCCAAAGAGTAATGACTGCTGCCATCTAGTGGGTGGAAGTTAAATTGCAACACACAAAATGAACACATGCTAAGAATAATTCACACGATGCTGTAGTAGTGATCTTTAGATTCAAAATGCAGCTTGATCACAATGTTTTGAAGAACATCTACCCCGCTCTTAATGGACCAGGACCTGTGTGTTTTGTAGCGGGTCACGTGGCCACGAGTCTTCTGAACCTATATTATGTCATTGACCCTCATTGTCTGGCAGGACGTGCTGCTCTTCTACTACACCCAGTGGTGCGGGTTCTGCTCGGCGCTCAACCACGTGGTGCTGCAGCTGGCCAGACTCCTGCAGCGGACCGGCTCCATCACCGTGGCCCGGTAGGTGTCGACCTCTCCTCCGTGAAAACAAACGAACCGACACCTGTTGACCGGCGGCGTCTTCTCTCGCTGCAGCGTCAACGTCGCACGCAACGACCTCCCGTGGGAGTTCATGGTGGACCGCGTTCCTTCGCTTCTCTTCCTGCCCAGACACAGGTGACGTGACTCGTGACCAGGATTTATCGCTTTTAGAAGGATTTGAGGCGGAAACAAGTGACGGATGGTTCAGGTTCTGACTTCATGTAATGGTTTCAAACAAACAAACAAACATTTCCAATGACATTCTTGAACTTTTGTGTCATATAAACACACAAAAAAAAAATCATCCACAGACTCGAGTACAATGTTTCTAAACTGTTTACATGTTGCTGTTTATGAAACTATACATTTTTATTTGTATTGAAGTTTTTTTTATTGAATAATAATTAAGCTATTGTGTTTAAATACTGCAATTTTCTTAAACTTTTCTTTAGAAGTGGCTGGAGTCGAGTGTATCCTCTCGTCCTCAGTCATCAGCAGGATCTCGCTGGTTGTCGTGTGCGTGTGTGCGTGTGTGTGCGCGTGTGTGTGTGTGTACAGTGTATATATATATGTGTATATATATATGTGTATATATATATATATGTATATATATATGTGTATGTATATGTATATACGTGTGTCTGTGTGTATATGTCTGTATGTATATGTGTATATATACGTGTGTGTGTATAGGTGTATATATGTGTATATATACACGTGTGTGTGTGTATATGTGTATATACTGTATGCGTATGTGTGTGTGTATATATATATATATATATATATATATGCATATGTGTATATATATATATATGCATATGTGATATGTATATATATATATGCATATGTGTATATATATATATATGCATATGTGTATATATATATATATGCATATGTGTATATATATATATACGCATATTTGTATATATGCGTGTGTGTGTGTGTGTATATACTGTAAGTAAGTAAGTAATTTTTATTTGTATAGTGCTTTTCCAGACCAGGGTCACAAAGCGCTTAAACAATCAAAACAATATTCAATAAAGTATATACTTTAAAGGTCAAGATAAAACTAAGAACACAACAGGAGTTGCGTATGTGTGTATATACTGTATGCGTATATGTGTAAATATGCGTATGTGTATATGTGTGTGTATATATGCGTATGTGTATATGTGTATATATTGTATGTATATATCTATATATGTATACAGATGTGTGTGTATATGTATATATATATTTGTGTGTGTGTATATCTTTATATTTGTATGCATATGTGTGTATATATACATGAAAACCAGCGAGATGACGGCGATGACTGAGCACAATATATAATATTTCTTATTTCTTAAGCTACTAGTTTTTGTTGAACTTGTTTGACTCGCTGCTGAACTTCCTGCAGGAAGCAGCACAGCGTGAAGTTTCCCGACGACCTTCCCATGACGCTCCCGAACCTCCTGCACTTCATCCTGCGACACGCCGGGTCTTCACGTCGCGCCCGCAAAGAAGAAGACGGCGGCGGCGGCGCCGACGGGGTCCTCCGGGCGGAGTTCTCGGCCCTGCAGCAGGAGGTCCAGACCCTGCACCGCGCCCGCGAGCTGCTGACCCGGCAGCTGACGCGGCTCTGGCGCGAGAACAGGAAGCTGGCGTCGGACGCGCGCGAGCTGGAGGTCCGCGGCGGCGAGCTGAGGCGTGAGCGCCACCTGCTGGAGGAGCAGCTGCGGGAGAAGAGCCGGCGGCTGCTGGAGGCCGTGACGCGGCTGCAGGAACTGGCCGACGCCTCCGAGAACCTGCTGAGGGAGAACATGCTGCTGCGGATGCTGCTGAGGACGCTGAGGGACGGTGTGGACGAGGAGGACTTGAGGGACCCACAGAGAAGCACCAACGTGACCTCCTGACAGAGAGACCGAGGTCGTCGTGTCAATCTCTCTCGTCGCTGCCAAAATATCAGGGAAACGTGATTTCATGGAAGATTCTTCTCTTCTTCTCTTTCATTTTTCGTTTGGCGGCTCCTGCGAGAGCGTGTTTGGATCCACTCAGGGTTTTATGGAGCAGCTCGTGCCACGATAACACAATAAAGTGGAGACGTGCCATTAGATGTAAAGTATCTTGAAAACATCTGCAAAATAACACGTTTAGAAACACATTTATATTCTGTGTCATTTTAACAAGTCATTACTACGGAAGGCACTTGTGTGTGTGTGTGTGTGTGTTTGTTTGTTTGTTTGTTTGCAAGTGTCTGTGTGTGTGTGTGTTTGTTTGTTTGTAAGTGTCTGTGTGTGTGTGTGTTTGTTTGTTTGTAAGTGTCTGTGTGTGTGTGTGTTTGTTTGTTTGCAAGTGTCTGTGTGTGTGTTTGTTTGTTTGCAAGTGTCTGTGTGTGTGTTTGTTTGTTTGTTTGCAAGTGTCTGTGTGTGTTTGTTTGTTTGCAAGTGTCTGTGTGTGTTTGTTTGCAAGTGTCTGTGTGTGTTTGTTTGCAAGTGTCTGTGTGTGTTTGTTTGTTTGTTTGCAAGTGTCTGTGTGTGTGTGTGTGTTTGTTTGCAAGTGTCTGTGTGTGTTTGTTTGTTTGCAAGTGTCTGTGTGTGTGTTTGTTTGCAAGTGTCTGTGTGTGTGTTTGTTTGTTTGTTTGCAAGTGTCTGTGTGTGTTTGTTTGCAAGTGTCTATGTGTGTTTGTTTGTTTGCAAGTGTCTGTGTATGTGTTTGTTTGCAAGTGTCTGTGTGTGTGTTTGTTTGCAAGTGTCTGTGTGTGTGTTTGTTTGCAAGTGTCTGTGTGTGTTTGTTTGCAAGTGTCTGTGTGTGTGTGTTTGTTTGCAAGTGTCTGTGTGTGTGTGTGTGTGGATACAAGTGTGTTTTTGTGTGTATGCCGGTTTTGTGTGTGTGTGTGTTTTAGAATGCAAGTGTCTATTTCTGTGTGTCATTGTATGTAAATGTGTGTGTGTTTGTATGCAAGTGTTTGTGTTTGTATGCAAGTGTGTGTGTGTTTGTGTTGGTATGCAAGTGTCTATTTCTGTGTGTGTCATTGTATGTGACTGTGTGTGTTTGTATGCAAGTGTGTGTGTTTGTAGTGTTTGTATGCAAGTGTGTGTGTGTTTGTGTTGGTATGCAAGTGTCTATTTCTGTGTGTGTCATTGTATGTGTATGTGTGTGTTTGTATGCAAGTGTGTGTGTTTGTAGTGTTTGTATGCAAGTGTTTGTGTGGTGTGTGTGTGTGTTTATTTCAGCGACGGTGAGATCAATCATGAAAATAATGACTGAATCGGTAAAAACACGATTAATAATAATGTTTTTAATGAAGACGAAGGAAAATTGTCGTCGCTTAATAAACACGAAGACACAACAAAAGACTGTGTTGCGTTCAAAGACACAACTTTGGGGAATAAACGGTGTTAAGTAAGAATAGACGGTTTTAATATGTTTTGAACACGTCATCCTACCTCTGACACCACTGGGTTATGAGTTAAAACTGGACAAACCTGCTGGTAATGATGCGTTTATTGTCGAAAGGAATCGTGGGAAATATTTCGAGTCTTTCTTTGTAGAATCAACTCTTTCATAAGTTAAAGGACGAGGAAAGCGTCACACGAGGTGCCGGGCGAGGAGGACGAGGGCGAGGAGGAAGAACACGTCTGCTCTGACGCGGCCGCCATCTTGAAGAGACGAAAGTCAAACGATCACCAACATGTTCTCATGTCGACCATAACATTATGACCACCTGGTGAATGTTTGGAGAGGTCAAAATGTCGGCTCTAGGCCGTAGAATAACTCACCGTTGGGTTTGGAGGTCGACGAAGGCTTCTTGGTCGTGTCGGGTTTGTTGGCAGTGACCTTCACGGTGGCGGGTTTCTTGGTGCCTGTGACCTTCACGGTGGCGGGTTTCTTGGTGTTTCCCGTGTTCTTCACGGTGGTCGCCGGCTTGCTGGTCGTCGGCGACGCCTTCCCGCCAGTGAGTCTCAGACCCAGCCGGTCCAGGTCTACCTGGTACCGGTTCCTGATCCAGACCAGAACTCCCGGGTCGTCTTTGTGCCGCTCCAGGTCTGGAAGGTGTTTCCCAAGAAGACCACGGACCTCGTCGACCGTCACTTCCTACATCATGGAGACAAAGATGTTGAAATATAGTTTTTCTTAACCATCCTGGACAGAACTTTATTCATTTTGTTCTCAAATGGTCAGTAAGTAAGTCAATTGTGAAACACAAACATCCTTTTTTTTCTGTTTTAACTAATAAATAAAATAATCTTGTGACAAACATCAAAGTCAAAGTCAGTCCATTGTTTTTGTAGATGTAAAAAAGCCCTGAAATCTCTTTTTGACTCACTAGATGGCGCTGTTGGTTTTTTCCACATACTTTGTTATTCTAATTCCAACAATTAAAATATATATTTTATAAATTTAATATTTTTAATTCGTAACCTTTAATAAAATCAATATAAAAATGCTGATATACTAGTTTCACCGTGATTGGCTGAACGTTTGATTGATGGGTCAGTACTGTCTTGATAGTGATCATTTATTGAAAATACAGAAAAAAACTGAATCTCCTCAATTATTTTTTAAATCTTAATTTTGGAAGCTTCAAGATATTTGATATTTGAAGATTGATTTTTATTTTACAGTAAACAAATCAAAATTGTATTGTAGGAATTATTAATTTAAATATTTACTATTGGAATTACAGTAAAATATCAAATATATCAAAATTTTCGATTTTTTATTTTTATTTCAAATGTTATTAAAAATATTGATTTGTTTAAAAAAAATATATATATATATATATATATTATATTGTTATTATTTTATTTATTAAATGATTTTATGATTTATTTTATTTATTAAATGATTTATATATATAGTTATATACTACTATATATTACTATATATAACTATATATATATATATACTATTTATTAAATATTTAAAAAATAATAATTAAATGCTTTAAACAGAATTTATTAAAAACTGCCAAAGTGTCATAAAAAATGCGCATTTCTCAAATCAGTAGCGATGCGCTGATGTTTTCCACTAGATGGCGTCTCTGCACCATTTTCCTTTGTTTTGACAAAATGTGGCGCCACCTACTGACCTCTGAACAACATGACACTGCTTCATGAAGCGACATCAGCACAACAACACATAAGCAGCCATTATGGCAGAACTTGATTTTGTTGTCGATTCCTACCATCAGAACGTCGGGATCCAAACCGGAAAAAGTTTGGACGTCCATGTTGACGTCGGAGCCGGACATGCTTTTAATATAGTCCGTCGACGCGCCACCTGTGGAAAAAACATCAACCGTCAGGAAGAACGTCTTTCAGTTTGCAAAGAACATACAAGTTAGAACGGTTGGAAAAGTGACGGGAGAAAAGCCGAGCTGAGCTAAAGGCTCTGAAGAGGGCGACCCACCCAGGTACGATCTGGTGAGCAGATAGTCCGCCTGGGAGACGGGGGCCCGTGTGTCTGCAGTGAAAGCTCTCAGAGCGATGAGGAACAGAACCTTCTTCTTCTCCTGCGTACAGTCGACGATGTCCAGCGGCTCCGCATCCCTGACGAACACAAATGTCAAACCTCCGAGGTCACAGGTCACGACTCGGACGGAGAGAGAGAACCTGAGAGCGTCTTCCTCGATGTTCTGCAGGACGTCGACGGGGAGCGAGCAGAGGTTGGTTCCTCGGATGACGTTGAGCTCCGGGCAGCGCAGCTTGTTGCCGTCCACGCTCAGGTACTTGGTGATGATGGCCAACGCCTTGAAGAGCGACATGGTGGTTTCGTTAGGACGCGTCAACACCACGCGGGCTTCAGCTCACCATGTCCGAGTCCAGGTCGCCGTCCGACGTGTACATCAGCGCCGCCAGCGTGTCGATCTCGGTGATGGTCCACCTGTTCACCTGCTCGGCCGTGGCCACGCGAGACGCTGGACCCAAGAGGACCACCTGCTTCTCCGGCACTGTCGATGGATACACCTTCCAAAACACACATAATCCTTCACATCCATCTTCTATACCTGCTTCACATCTTCTATTTCACCTTCACATCTTCTACACCTCCTTCACGTCTTCTACACCTCCTCCAAATCATCTGAACCTCTCTTTCTACACATCTTCTTATCACATCCTTCTATCTCCACACTCTTCTATACCTCCTTCACATCTTCTATCTCCTTCACCTCTTCTATACCTCCTTCACATCTTCTATGCACCTCCTTCACATCTTCTAAAACCTCCTTTCACACATCTTCTACACCTCCTTCAAATCTTCTACACCTGACCTTCTTCACATCTTCTACACCTCCTTCACATCTTCTACACCTCCTTCACATCTTCTATACCTCCTTCACATCTTCTATACCTCCTTCACATCTTCTACACCTCCTCCACATCTTCTACACCTCCTTCACATCTTCTACACCTCCTTCACATCTTCTACACCTCCTTCACATCTTCTATACCTCCTTCACATCTTCTAAACCTCCTTCACATCTTCTATACCTCATCTTCTACACCTCCTCCACATCTTCTATACCTCCTTCACATCTTCTATACCTCCTTCACATCTTCTATACCTCCTTCACATCTTCTATACCTCCTTTACATCTTCTACATCTTCTATACCTCCTTCACATCTTCTATACCTCCTCTACATCTTCTACACCTCCTTCACATCTTCTATACCTCTCACATTTCTACACCTCCTTCACATCTTCTATACCCTCCTTCTACATCTTCTACACCTCCTTCACATCTTCTATACCTCCTCCACATCTTCTATTCCTCCTTCACATCTTCTACACCTCCTTCACATCTTCTATACCTCCTCCACATCTTCTATACCTCCTTCACATCTTCTATACCTCCTTCACATCTTCTATACCTCCTTCACATCTTCTATACCTCCTCCACATCTTCTACACCTCCTTCACATCTTCTACACCTCCTCCACCTCTTCTACACCTCCTTCACATCTTCTATACCTCCTTCACATCTTCTATACCTCCTCCACATCTTCTATTCCTCCTCCACATCTTCTACACCTCCTTCACATCTTCTACACCTTCTTAACATCTTGAAAGACTTGACGTGTACCTCTCAATGTTACATGAACATGTCACTAACCTGGTAGACCTTGCCAAGAACCACCTTCAGATAATCCTCCTCCACCATCTTCTCTATGATTTCAGCCAGAGTAGCGTTCACCATGGCAGCAGTGATGCAGGCGTCAAACTGCTCCACGTCTGGATACTGGGTCGGGAACTCCTCGGAAATGATGTCCACATAGGTTATCTCTCTGAGTACACAATCGCTCCCTGTTTCCGAGGACATGATTTCAAGGTCAGCCTTAAATATATCTCACCTTCTGAGTTCACCGGACGACAAAGTGACTCACCCACGGCTCGCCTGGATCTCTTCCTGTTTGAACTTTTAATGTCCCTCTTCAGTGTCCTCTTCTTCTCTATCTTCACGCCTTTATCTCTCAGAACTTTTAAAAAGTATTTCAAGAACTTCCTTTTGGGTCTCTTGAGGGCAGAAGACAACAGTGAGTCACCACTGAACGGGACAGTTCACAGGGTTGCCATATACCTCTGGGATGAGTCCATAGAAGTGAGGACTCAGGTACATTGGTAACATCCCGAGGCTCTTCAACGTCTTAAACATCATGTTTTGAGGGTCACTTTAAGACAAGAAATACATACATTGATTTAAAAGTACAAATCAGCTGATTCTACTGAGTGTTATTAGTCTAGAGGTTTTACCCATATGATGTTTTCCCGCTGACCAGCAACGACTCCACAGCCGCCGCCTGATCCTCCGTGAGGTCCTCGCAGTTTTTCAGCATTTCCAGAATGTAAGGATCCGAGCTCTGAATGAAGGAGCCATCCATGTAACAGCACATGTTTCCCAAAACTTCCACATCGTCCTTCGATGCTTCTGTGCTGGTTATGCTCTGAAAACGAGAAGAACAGAGATGACGCCAGAACCTGTTTATGAATAGGACACTAAATGAGGTTTCAAAGGTGGATCCATTCATCTACACAACTGAGACAGCAGTGAAAGGTAGTGATGGTCTGATGAAGCTTCATGAAGTAGTGTCATGTTGTGTAGAGGTCAGTAGGTGGCGCCATCAGTTTGAAAATTACGTTTTATTTTGACTGTTAGTAAAGATGTTGTCAACACGATCTGGAGCTTGTAACCAATGAATTTGTTTCTTCTCGTTTAGACTATTGTTACCGTTTATTTTGGTGTCTAAACAAGAAGGATCTGTCTCGCCTGCAGTTCATACAAAACTCTGCTCTAGTAGAAGAACTCACATTTCTCCGATCCTTAAAACTCTTCACTGGCTGCCAGTTTCTTTCAGGATCAATTTAAAAATTCTGGTTCTTACTTTCAGATCTATTCATGGTCAGACCTTCTATCAGTGATCTGATCCAGCCTTACACCCCAGCTCGGGCTCTGAGGTCTGTGGATCAGAATCTACTGATGGTTCCTGAACTTCAGGACCAGAGGAGAGAAATCATTCCAGACTGTTGCTCCTAAGCTTTGGAACGATCTCTGTGTTTGATGATCTACTGACTCCTTCAAGAAACATCCTAAGACCTTTTTATTTGTATTTTATTTTATTAAAACAAAGGAAAATAGTGAAAAGGGACGCCATCTAGTGGACTCTGAAGATAATGACACTGCTTCATGAAGCTTCATCAGATCAGCACTAATGAAAAGGCAAAGTCATCAGATACAAACTATGAAGCGAAATCAGAGTCAAAAGGTTCAACTTGTGGATAAAATATTTGACGTGTAAAAGAAAAGCTTTTAAAGAACAAAAAGTATCTTTAATAAAACAAAACGTTTTTTTTATTCAAAGCTTTTTGGTTCTTCTAAAAAATTAAATAAAATAAAATAAAGAACTCACCAGACATTTCTTGGCGTTGCTCACTAGCGTATCTCGCATGTAGCTTAGCGTGGATGAAAAAACAGAAAAGTCTGCTCCGGAAATGGCCTTGAAATACTCCCGACACGTGGCCTGAGGTACCAGAGAGTAACTGCGAGGAGACACACATGCTTGAAAAAAAACCCCTGAGTAAGATGGCGGTCCAGTCTATGGAAACTCACTCGTAGTAGAGGAGCATGTCTTCAGGGAAGCTCTCGTAGCTGGTGACGTCGGGTTCTCCTTTTATGTAGTTGTACATGCAGGTTAACTGAGACCAAGAAAACATGTTATGATCATTGTAACGTTCATAGTCAGGTGTAAGAAACATTTTTCATTTCTAAATCCATTCTCAAGAGAGACAAATTTCACCCTCGAAGTTCGGCCAGGGGGCCTTATGCAGTCCATTGATGTATCTCATGTGGTCAGGGAAAAATTGCTTCTGAAACATTATTAAGAGCTGCTGGTCTGTAACGCTCCTCTTGGATTCAAGCCCTGACAATTTTTTCTGAAACAATTTAAATAAATCTATATCTTGTTTTTTGTATAAGCTAAAAGGCTAACATGCTTCACCGACATGAAACAATGTATCGCCTGAGCTTCTCTGCAGCCAGAATTCTGAGCTGCTCTAGTAGAAGAACTCACATTTCTCCGATCCTTTAAACTCTTCACTGGCTTCCAGTTTCTTTCAAGATCCATTTTAAAATTCTGGTTCTTACTTTCAGATCTATTCATGGTCAGACCTTCCATCAGTGATCTGATCCAGCCTTACACCCCAGCTCGGGCTCTGAGGTCTGTGGATCAGAATCTACTGATGGTTCCTGAACACGGTTCAGGACCAGAGGAGAGAAATCCTTCCAGACTGTTGCTCCTAAGCTTTGGAACCATCTCTGTGTTTGATGATCTACTGACTCCTTCAAGAAACATCTCAAGACATATTTGTGCTTTATCCTGGATTTTCTGGGACTCCTGTGTTTGTCTCTCTGTGATCTTTTAATGTATATATTTTAACTGTGTATTGTTTTTGATTGTTAAAGCACTATGTGACCCTGGTCTAGAATGGCGCTTTATTTTTATGGAGGTATTTGGATGTTTTTTCGTGTCTTTTTGGATGCAGAAAATTGAGCTTTGTCCATGACTGTCATATGAACATTTCAGTTTGTAACTGATAAAAGTAATAGATTACTCTTACTTCTACCCCATTACTAGACATGAGGGTCAGTAGAAAATCAGTAAAACTAGAATTTTGGCTGAACTATCACAGTAAGTGTTTTCTAGCAAAAAAAGAAAAATGGAAAAAATGTTGTTTGATTAAAGTTCTGGAACATTTTGATTAGTATAACAGTATAAAATGAAATAGCTTATTTATATTTCATTCTCTATATTTTGTTTTTATAAGGAATTTCCCCCAAATTAAGTTTTCTTTCTAAATGTTTTTGTTATGCGACAGCGTTTATTGAAAATCCGACACATTTGTGTCTCAGTTTGATTCTCCAACACTTTTGCTCGCATCAACAAATAAACACCATCGACTCTTCAAACCACGAACAACCTCTTGCGTCCTGCTTACCTGCGACTCCACCAGTTTGACTTTCTCGTTCTCTCGTCGACAAGCTTTGATGAGCTTTTTGGTGTATGTCTTTTCGAAGGTGCTGACGCTGGTGCACGTGAAGCCTTGGAGCACCGAGGACGACAAACTGAAGGAGCGAGAGAACAACAACAGTGATGCATTCAAGTCGACCCTGATACCAAAGAAACTACGCGCTCACCTGTGTTCACTTCCCAGGACTCCTGTCGAAGTTTCCGAACCGATTTGTGCGAAGAACAACTCGGCCTGAAATTAAACATTTTCTTTTTTTTTACAGAAAGTACTCTTTCGAACTTTTAGAGAGACATCAGAAATAAAACCCACCTGAGCCTTCTTCCAGATCTTGTTGTTCAGCATTTCATTCACTTCCTTGCTGTCCAGTAAGTCGCGCAGAATAGGTCGAGGGATCTCTGATGCCAATTCATCAGGAACGTTTGTAAGAACCTGCTCGCTGTTTCTATTCAACCCAATGATCTGGGGAAAAGAAAACGTGGAGTAAATAATAACTAAATCTGGGCGAACGAGAGGTTACGAGAGTCCATTATGACATAATAATGGCTTCACTCCTCCCTCCAGCCAGCTGTAATCACGGCCCGCTTTGTTTATACAACGAGTCCCTTGGAGGTGGAGACTTTTGGGATTGATGACGCGCGGTGAAAAACCTCAATGCTTGACCAATCACAGCAGAGTGGGTGAGGTTATGATAAACAAGATTTCATCTCCAGAAAACCAAGTGTTTTCAGTGGGCGGGGCTTAAGATCATTTTTTAATGTCAATATTTCAATGAAAAGAGAGTTTTGTACAAATAGACACTGATGATACAATAGAGGTCCAGGATCATGGACCTGCACTGCTACAGTTATATTCTGTATTCATTTTATTTTTGTATTTTTTTTTATATTTTGTGATAATAGGTTAAATGAAAGAAACACTATAAGATAGTGAGAACTTACAACTAGTCGTCTATGGGTGTTTTAACTTTCTAAATCAAATTCAAATGAAAATTTTTAAAGTCTCATTGTTTGTTTGAAAGAAAAATCCCTCAACGCTGGACGCATGACGCACGTGAAATATTTACCTGACCAATGGCTATGAAGCGGACGACCTCTGGAGCGGCGATCAGATTAGTGATGAAAGTGGGACTCTCAGACGCCGTCAGCAGGTCGGAGCCACCGATCCCGTACATCATTGAACCGGTGATTCCTTTGACCAGCGTTCCAATGGAGGTCAAAGAGGCTCCATCCATCTAGCCCGGAAGAGTGAGGAGGCGCTTATGAGTTATTCCTGGCAGTTACCCAGGCAAGCCTCAGCTGTGGGACTCACCCGGAAAAGGCCTGACTTCATCAGAGACTTCATGATGGCTCTGGCCTGGCCGATGTTCCAATTTGAGACGGTGCCGAGCAGGAGTCGAGACTTGAAGATTTCACTAACGCTAATAGCTCTCAGTGTTCCGGTTGGAAGTCCTCTGCATTCCTTACCAAGTGTGGCCATTATGTCAGCAGTGATTTTGTTGCCGTAGTTTCCTGCTAGAGCCGCCATGATCTGTAGCAAAGAAGACGTCTCCTATTCTTATGCCGTAGGAAGCATCTTATGGCACAAACACAAACCCTTCGTCATGCCTTTACCTGAGAGTTAACGTCCCCACAATGAGCCCTCAGAATCCCCAGCATCTTCTCACTTTCTACCATATTTAGTTTCAAGAAAGCATATCCCGGAGCGTAACATGTGGCGGCGGTTGGAATTCTGAATAAAGACAAAAGAGGGTCTTGAACTTGAGTGTACTTCCCACTGAGGTGAGGGTCCCAGACTAAGAAGTACAAAATAACTAGATATAACTACAAATAAAAATAAAAAGGAATCAGTGGTTTACTCACTTCCTCACAGAGAACTCGGATTCCTGGGCGTAGATGAGGTACGTGTAGAACTCCAAAAGTTCTGCTGATACTTCCGAGCGGTCGATGAGAGCAATGTTTTCAGAATTTGGTGCAAATACTGCAAGCTCCTACTCACAAGAAAAATACAGCGTGTCTCTCTTTCCAAAAACTATTTTAATTGTATTTTTTTTCGTATAAGAAACGTACCGTTTCAGATCCAAACGAAAGGAGATCGCTCACGGTGACATATGGGATAAAGACGCCGATATAGTCGAGGAACCAGGTGGTAGAATTGAGGTCCGAGTGGCTCGGATCGTAACATTTTGGTGCTGGATATAGAAAGATTCCATAATTGTTGATACTCAAAGTATTTCCAATACATTGCAAGAAGATAAGTACAAAACTTTTTTTTACATCCCTCTGCTCATTTCGGGTCACGTATGCAGCTGTCATTTAATATCTTTTTCCTCGAGCGGTACAGCGTTCTCTTGTTAAAAATGGGCACAAAGTCTCATCTGAGCCTAAACCCCAAAAAATAGTGACATTTGATTGTTCCCTTTTTTTAATTATCAACATTTTTTGGAAGCTGCAAACTCAACTTGGCATATGAGGTGTCATCCCTCTCAACAACCCTCTCAGCAACATTGACCTGAACATCCCCCATAATGCTTTGCTGCCCAGCCAACCAATTACGACTGTTGACCACTTTTGACATTGCATTATAGACCTAGAACTTACATACATTATTGGAGCGACCGATCAGCTGTCACTTAATAGAGTAGTGTGCGGAAAGGCATCATGGGAGTTCACCGTTTTTTCTTGGCAGCATAAGAAAGGTAGGTAGGACCTCCCTCTAGGTTCTGTGGCAGCATTTAAGTTGATCTGCTGTCCAAAATGTTTTCCTGTTTCTCGCATTGCAAACAGAAATCAAGGAACTTTGCCATTTCTGACCACACCTTGTTACAATATACTATTAGAACCGGGTCCATAAAAAACTTGTGAAACAGCAAGACTGCGAAAGCAGCAGCGCAGTATGGCGAGGGACCACTTTACAACTAAAGCCAATATGTAACCACGAGTCTTACCTGACGAGCTAAGATAGTTGGTGATACTTTCAGAAACATTTTCAGGATGAAAGTCTGCCCCGGTGAAGTCGAACGATCCCAAACATGCAACACTGGGATGTAGAGGTTTACATTTGAGAACCAGAGACATGTTAAAACCAACAACCGTCGTCCTGATCTGGAGAATACGTACAACATCTGGAAGCCAAAGCAGGAGGCCGAGTCTGTACTGTCAGGCCCGACCATATCTGCACTGAGGTGTTTCAGGTAGCGCCCCATGGCTCTTTTCCACACATCAGCCTCATACATAGTGTCAGCACCGAGCGCCCTCGGCCAAACACAAGATGCCGTAGGTGAGTCCAGCTCCTCTGGGAGGGGCTCCTGTTGGGGTTAGAAAGTGTCATCATTGGTTCCCTTTTTCTTGCATGTCTGTATTCAGTTACACACCTGCTCCAGGAACTCAGGGGTTTGCTTGTAGGCCGTGTAAAGATCGCAGAGTTTTTCATGGCTGTCGACCACTCCAGGACGTCTGAGGAAATCTCCCAGGTCTGTTAGTGGCATGGAGTTCACGATCTAAAAGATTTGATCGTTGAGATAAATGTTTTAAACACATGAAAGCTCAATAAAGAACTGAGCTACCCCTGACATTAAAAGAGATACCATCAGTGCTCTTCTACTAAACAGTTCCAGCCTAAAGTCGACTTGTGTGTCCGTCATAACAAGGTTCTGCGAAATTAAAGGGAATTGTGTGTTTACCAGACAAAAAAAGGTCTAGACCACATTCAAGGACTACAGAACAGTGCGTCTGGAAACGCAACAAAAAGTGGGTCAAGTCAAGTCGAGCAGTGCTACTATTGAAAAATGGACATAGGTGTCCGGTATCAACCCTGGTGAGGCATTTGGTGAGATGGTGAACCCTTATCCAGGTGCTTTACCCTTATGTTGTCTCTGGCTCAAGGTGACCCAGTGGCCTTGACAAAGAAATGTGTTTGTCCTATCCCTTGTGTTGCTTCTAGGTCAAGCCGAACCACTGCATATGTATTTCTGTAAGCCAGGGATGTCGATCATCTTGACCCAGAGACAACACAAGGGTTACGGGAGCTTGCATAATCCATGAGTGACTATAATTGTAAATACTGGGTTTATTTTGAGTGCATCGCTGTAGATCGGGACGTAGATCATATCCTTCACGTGTGAGACTATGGGACCAACTTTGTAGTAGTCAAAATAAAGAGTTGGGCGACTAGCTATAGCTACAAAACCGAAATAATCGTAGCTACAAGAAGATGCTTAAAAGGTATGTGTTCTCTCTCAAATAATTGGCCCTTTTCCACCGGCTCATCCTGATCCTACTTAACTCAACTCCACCCAGTTTGTGTTGCTTTACCAATAGAATGTTGCTTTGAAGCAGATACTACGTTCAGGACCTGCTCAGCTCTGGTTCCAAGCAAGCCGGTACTAAAAAGCTGACGTCAACCATATGCGCACCACTGATTTGTCCACTGATTTGTCAGAGGGGACGTCACTGAAGAGACATCTCCGCAATCCTTAAAAAAAGACACAAAAACACTACAAGAGGGAGTGTGATGTGGTGGTCTGAAAGTTCGGTGGTCCAGATCTTTTGCTATTGCCTTAAAGTTTCGTGGTCCAGATCTTTTGCCATTGCCTTAAAGTTTCGGGGGGCGGGTTTTTTGGTTTTGGCTTAAAGGTTTGTGGTCCAGATCTTTTGCCATTGCCTTAAAGTTTCGTGGTCCAGATCTTTTGCTATTGCCTTAAAGTTTCGTGGTCCAGATCTTTTGCCATTGCCTTAAAGTTTTGTGGTCCAGATCTTTTGCCATTGCCTTAAAGTTTCGTGGTCCAGATCTTTTGCCATTGCCTTAAAGTTTCGTGGCGGTCTTTTTTGGTTGCTATTGCCTTAAAGTTTCGTGGTCCAGATCTTTTGCTATTGCCTTAAAGTTTCGTGGTCCAGATCTTTTGCTATTGCCTTAAAGTTTCGTGGTCCAGATCTTTTGCCATTGGCTCAAAGTTTTGTGGTCCAGATCTTTTGCCATTGCCTTAAAGTTTTGTGGTCAAGATCTTTTGCCATTGGCTCAAAGTTTCGTGCCGCTATTTCCCTGCCCACCGCGAGTAGGTACTATGGCCGGTGAAGAAAGAGAGTCGTGATGAGTCAAGTCAAGTCATGCTGAGTCAAGTAGGGCTGGAACTGTGCAGTGGAAAAGTGCTATTTAAGAAGGGGGCGGCTCAGGAATCCTGGCAGGATGACCCTCTAGTTAAGGGCTGCCTTGGATGGACCAAAACTGTAAAACTCTCTTGAAGGTGAACCAACCGGATTCATCTTGGCAGGTGGGATGAAGGACAAAGCCATGGACAAGCTTGGGAACCCAAAACTCATGTAATAGGCTTTTAGGAACTTGTAGAAACTTTCTCCTTCCTTCATGCAACGAAGAGCGTTTTCTCCTGAAAAGAGAAAAAATGACATAAAACTCCTGAGGCTAATTTTCTCTCGACAAACTTAAAAAAATCAATTCAAGATTGTGTGTCTCTACCTTGTAGCACTTTGGTGATGCCTTGATGTATTTCCTCGACGGTAGTTTGACTCATAGTCATATGTTTGGAGTCAAGAGCCGCCATTCTTAGATTTGAAAAGTCAGATTTCCATAAATCTTAATGCATTTATAGAAGAGCCAAAGTTTGTTTTTTGCTCACCCATTCTTTTCAATTTCACAGCTTCTTCCGTCGAGCATTTGGAAGAACATGACGACGTGTTCGGAAGACAGGTCGTCCATCAACGGGTTCATCAGAGCCATCCAAACATGGAGGTGTTCGTCACTCACGGCGCCCTCCGTGAGTTTCCCCCTTACAAACATGGACCTCAACCAGGCCGAGCGCAAGGACGGCGAAAGAGTAGTTCCTCGTGCCTGTTGGAATTATGTTAAAAAATCCATCATAGAAGAAAATAACTATTAAAACATTGTTTTTTATTTTAAGTTTGCCAGTTAATTATTTCTCAATTTCATTTCATTCCCACCCCCCCTCACAGGGCACTCCAGTTTCTTCCAACAGTCTTAACCCTTTAGGGTCAAGGTGACCCAGAGGCCCCAAAAAACAAATGTGTTTGTGGTATCCCTTGTGAACGACCCAACACATTTGTTTTCCGGGCTCCGGGTCACCTTGACCCTGAGGTAACACAAGGGTTAATTGACGACCATGAATGAATAAATCCGACTCACAGTCAAAGCGTCGGAGAAGGTGACGAAGAAGGGCAAGACTTCCTCGTCCGGCACGTGACTCATCACCATGGCGACGTCTCCAGGGGTCCTGATCTGGCCTGGTGTGGCGCACATCTGTCCCAGCTGTGTCCTCGTCAGGTGTGGCAGCGCCTCCAGCTACAGCACACACACACACACACACACACGTTACACCAGAGCATCACACAAGAAGCTTGACGCCGTCTGCGGTTACGCACCCCACTGAAGTCGCCTCTCAGCATCTGCAGGTCGGAGAAATCTGCCAAACCAGAGAAGGATCCAAGGTTTCGGACGAGCCAATCCCCGCTGTCGCTGCCGTCGAGTCTGCAGCCGGGGTCTGAGGTGAGAAACGGTCAGAACACACTCTCCTCGTGATGTACAGAAGTATATCAGCGCCGTCAGAATCTCCAGTTTATCTCTGGGTCAAGGTGACCCGAATGGTTGTTAACCTTGACCCAGAGACAACACATGTGCTGTGTCTCAAATCGCATACTAGCGTACTAAAAGTTAGTATTTTTAGTACGTTAGTGTGTCTCAATTCTTAGTATGTGAAATTTAGTGCGCCATGCACACTAAATTGGCGTACTAACACGCCCACAAAACTAGTATGGTTCGATGGACACTAACCATACTAAACAGCCGCCATTTTAGTGACGTTTTAAACGGAAGTTACGTCATATATAAATGCATATATATGCATATACTTAAATTTGTATTTTCAGCAGCAGTAGGAGGATAAACACGTCTTCGCTGCTGATACCAGCTTAAATATCTCGCGATTATTTAGATTCTCATATTTTTTCTTTATTTCTTTTTCCAAAGTTGCAATACGTGCTGCCAGCAGGTGTCGGCGATAGCGTTCAAACAGCTGCTTGGAACATCGTTAAATAGAAGTAGAAGAAGAAGCTGTCATGTGATTTCCGGTTAGTGTGTAGCAGCAGAGTTTGATTTGAAACATACTATCTGCGGAGAATTTGCGTACTAGTTAGTATGCATACTAAACTGATGCATACTAACTTCTAGCATACTAAGATTAGTATGCGATTTGAGACACAGCAATGGGCTAAAGGTTTTATGATCGAAATTTTATTTTTTTTAAACATTCAAGCAAATTTTATTTTCTCTGAATTCAATTTTTTATAAGAACTAATAATTCAAAGCCTAAAAAACGTTTTTTATATTGAATTAAAAAGGATTAGAAATATAAATGTTTTAAAAAAAATCATATTTTTTAATTTTAAATATAAAACATATAATTTTAATATTTAATTTTTGGGTAATGATATGAAATCCACCTTTCCATAAACATTTAAATTATTGAAACATTAAATAAAAACAAATTCAAAAAATAAATATACAAATGATTGAATTCAACTAATAAAAAATAAATTATTAAAAAAAAAACAATATTTTTCAAAATGATTTTTTTTTTATTTACACAAATCTTTCAAGCATTTCTTTTTTTTTAAATTGAATTAAATAATTTATTTATTTAAAATTTACATTCGTCCTTATTTAATTAAGTTTAAATTCTAAGCCTTCAACTTAATCCAGTCAATATTAAACCACCAGTTTTACATTTAATTTAAAAGGATAGATATTCAACATTTGAATAAAAACGATTAATTCAATAGTTTTTATTAAAAAGAAATACATTTATTGAAACCATTAATTCAATAGAAACGAATTTAACCTATGAATACATAAATTATTGAATTCAGTTATAAAAAAAATGCTTAAAAGCATTTAAATTGAAAAAAATAAGTTTAAATTAAGTTAAAGTTTCAACATTTTAAATGTTAAATTCAAGCATTGAATCATCACTGATGTTCCTCACAGATGAGTTCAGGAGAAGAATATTGTCACAAAGAACAAGAAATGTATATACAAGTTGTTGTTGATCATCTGGAGAAGAAACTACCTGCTGAGTTGTTCCTGGTGAGGAAGTTCTTCAAGAAGCGATTGTAGACGGACATCTCAGTGGAGAAGGTCATGCTGGGGTGAACCTGACTCAGAGTCCTCACTCTAGAGCACGACGAAAAGACGATTAAAGGTGTATCTGGCGCGACCTTCAAAACCCATCCCGGCTGACTCACATCTGCCAGTAGGAGGTGCAGTTGAAATCGCTCGTGGCCAAACACGACAGGAAGTCCGGAGAGGCAGACGCCAGAAACGGCCGCAGTTTTCTATTGAACCACTTTTGGGTGAAATCTTCTTCGTCCATCAGGGACAAGCTGAAGAAGTCTGATCTCAGCTCCTGGATGGCGTCCAGAATCTTGGACACGGCTGGATTGTCGGGGTCCAGCATCTGCAGAGGACGACGAGCATGAGTTCTGTGCTGGAGGAGAAGAAGGAAGTTCTACGACACCTTGTTGTTGAGAAGATCCAGAGATTTGTCCAGAACGTCTTCGGCTTTGGTGAGAAGGAGCTTCCAGGCAGCTCTTGAGCCGCTCGCGTTAGCAGAACGATTACAAGTCATGATGTCGACCAGGTCGTCTGCTTCTAACGACTGCAGCTGTGGAGCAGAAAGATTGTTTTCTTAAATACTGTCTACCCCACCTTCAACCCTCATGTTATCTCTGGGTCAGGTGACCCGGAGGTCTGAAACAAATGTGTTTGTGGTATCCCTTGTGTTGTCTCTGGGTCAAGTTGAAGGGCCTCCACCACTGAATATGTACTTCTGGAAGTCAGGGAGGTCGTATGACCTTGACCCAGAAGCAAGACAAGGGATACTACAAACACATTTGTGTTCAGGACTTCAGGTCATCTGGACCCAGAGGCAACATAAGGGATAACTTAAACACATTTGTTTTTCTGGTCTTCGGGTCACCTTGACCCAGAGGCAACACAGGGGATACCACAAACACATTTGTGTTCTGGCCTTTGGGTCACCTTGACCCTGAAGCAACACAAGGGATACCACAAACACATTTGTGTTCAGGCCCTCGGGTCACCTTGACCCAGAGGCAACATAAGGGATACCTTAAACACATTTGTTTTTCTGGTCTTCGGGTCACCTTGACCTAGAGGCAACACAATGGATTCCTCAAACACATTTATGTTCTGGCAATCAGGTAACTTTGATCCAGAGACAACACAAGGGATACCACAAACACATTTTGCTTTATAATTAAATGTAAACAAAGCACTTATGAACACTGTTCACTTAAGACACAAATCTACTTTTTTTTTAAACTTATAACACAACACGGTTTCTCTCTCACATCTACCTTCGCACAAGCAGCTTCCTCAACGCTGAAGCCACAGTGGTCTCCGTTCAAGTTCCAAGAGTCGAGGTGAAGCTGAAAACTGGAGCTGGAAGACAAGACAGTGTCGGCGTTCCTCAGGGATCAACTGTAGATCCTTTGTTCTTTTTTTTAATAGCGCAGAGATCATAGTGTTGCTGATCGATTCTTTTGTTCTGTTTTTCATTGCTGCTTCTTATTTCCGACACAAACAGAAGGTTGTTACCTGTCCACGCCGGCACAAATCTCCGTCTCTGTGGCGAAAAAAAAAAAGGTCATCACGTCGTTTGAGGACGAACCTATGAATCACGTTTCTCACCTTCTACTGGAGTGACGCGGCACTGAAGTGAGAGAAGATAGATGTTAACGTTCTGTCAAAGGTCTCACTAGCAATGAAATGAACGTTTAAATAAGTATCATTACCGTTCCTTCGTAAATGACACAACCTAGAAGAAGAAAAATGTTTTTTTAAGGTGAGAAAAGGATGTAAAAAAAGTGTCCATGACTCTCACCTGCTGGCAGGAACTTTGATATCTCCCTCTTGTTCCTGACGATCTCTTCAGCCAGGCCAGGAGAGACGTCGTCCATGGCCTTGTCCAACCGAGTGAAGCTGGAGCATCGAGAATCACCATCAAGATTCAGAGAAAGATTTGTCAATCGAGAAAAAAGGTGTTTGACTCACAGAGCTCTGAAGTCTGAGCAGGTGAGGCTCATCTAGGAGTGGAGACCAAGAAAACATCAATCGTGAAGACAACAACAGAAACAAGTTAAAAAGTAGTGAAGGTCTGATGAAGCTTCATGAAGCAGTGTCATGTTGTTTATAGGTCAGTAGGAGGCGCCATCAGTTTTTATCACATTTCATTAGAACAGTTGTTCAAAACAAAGGAAAATAGTGCAGAGACACCATCTAGTGGACTCTGAAGATAATGACACTGCTTCATGAAGCTTCATCAGACCATCACTAGATGAAGGTCAAATATTTGCGTCACCTGCTCCACTTGTTTCACAAACTCGAACAGGAAACGTTCAAACTTCTCCTCGTCGGGGTTATCGCGGAAGAAATCGAACAGTGAATCGATAAGGATGTTGTTTTCAGGAATGTTGGGATGAAGCACCAGGAACATCTCTGACAGTTGCTCCGGAGTTAGATGCGGAAGAACGTCCAACTGGAGGAGATCAAGGAGAAACAAACAAAAAAAAAACATTTGAAAAAAAGGCCAGAATTATAATGTGTTTCTTTTTCAACAAACTGAGTCAGTACAGGTTGGAAGTCTGGGTTGAGCTGAAGCAACTCTTCCAAGGTCACAAGTCCAGAAAATGAATCAAAGTTTTTCTTCAACCATTCAAGGCTGTCGAGTCCAGAGGAACAACCTTGACCTGCAGAGAGTGAAGATGATTTCAGTTTGAAATACATATAAAGATAGAAACACTAGTGATGTGTTGATGAAGCTTCATGAAACAGTGTCATTATCTTCAGAGTCGACTAGATGCTAGTGATGTGTTGATGAAGCTTCATGAAACAGTGTCATTATCTTCAGAGTCCACTAGATGGTAGTGGTGTGGTGATGAAGCTTCATGAAACAGTGTCATTATCTTCAGAGTCCACTAGATGGTAGTGATGTGTCGATGAAGCTTCATGAAACAGTGTCATTATCTTCAGAGTCCACTAGATGGTAGTGATGTGTCGATGAAGCTTCATGAAACAGTGTCATTATCTTCAGAGTCCACTAGATGGTAGTGATGTGTTGATGAAGCTTCATGAAACAGTGTCAATATCTTCAGAGTCCACTAGATGGTAGTGATGTGTTGATGAAGCTTCATGAAGCAGTTTCATTATCTTCAGAGTTCACTAGATGGTAGTGATGTGTCGATGAAGCTTCATGAAACAGTGTCATTATCTTCAGAGTTCACTAGATGGTAGTGACGTGTCGATGAAGCTTCATGAAACAGTGTCATTATCTTCAGAGTCCACTAGATGGTAGTGATGTGTCGATGAAGCTTCATGAAACAGTGTCATTATCTTCAGATTCCACTAGATGGTAGTGATGTGTTGATGAGGCTTCATGAAACAGTTTCATTATCTTCGTCCACTAGATGGCGTCTCTGCACTATTTTACTTTGTTTTGAACAACAGTTCTAATGAAACATCATTTTTTAAACTGATGGTGCCACCTACTGACCTGTAAACAACATGACACTGCTTTGTGAAGCTTCATCAGACCGTCACTAGTTTTTGTGATATTGCCTCACAACTGCTTGAGCTATTGGTGTTTAGTAAACACACTTTGGTTTTTTGCGAACGCAAAAAAAAGTAACAGTAACATAGTTTCCTTTCAGCGATGAATACCTGCAGCCACACGTGCACGATTACACCCACACTAGTTGTGCCTACATTTGAGATGTATACAAAAACAGAAGCTTCATTTGCTACTGTTCGCATTGTCTTTTACCACTGAGACAAACATTATAGTGGTGATAAATGGTTTATATGGCAGTGCATTAGTGCCTTTAAAAAAAGGTAGAAATAATCATTAAAAAATTTGAAAAATCACTTGTTTTTGTTATTCTCGAGTATTGGATTATAAGAATTGAATTGAATCATTCGTATTTTGAAAGTTTGAATTTGTTTCCATTGAATAATTGAATCCAATATCTTGTATATTGAAAACTTTTAAATATAATTTAATGCACGTTCTTCTGTTTAGCCTGTTAAGATTCTGCATTAAAATGTTGGTATAATAGCATCACCGTGATTGGCTGAGAGTTTGATCGAGGAGCTCGGTTCTCTATTGGTTTTGTCTGACGGCACTAATTTAGAAAGTTTATTCACGATCATCGGAATAAGAAAAGAAAATCCATCATTTTAAAAACCTCAATAATAAATAAAATGTACAACTTTTAAATATAAAAAATAATCCATTATTCAACAAAAAAACAGTTTCATTCATTCAATATTGTGACGGCACCGATCCACTTCCCAGGGTGCAGTTCTTCTCTCACCTGACTCCGGACGAGACAGGAAGCTGAGGATGAATCTGTCCGTCACTCTCTCCGGCCACGGACCGTCCACGCCGCTCAGAACCTCTACGCTGGAGGAGAAGAAGAAGAAGAAGAAGAAGAACGGATGAAACATCGAGTTGTCTTTCTTTTGCTCGGCTTCGGTCAAGTCGTCCTCACGTGTCCTGGAACGTTTCGCAGCTCAGGTTCCGGCGACTCAAGCAGTCGTAGAATCCTGCCGATGCCGAGGGCAGCAGGACTCTGACCCCGCCTGAGAAGAAGTCCCGGATGACGCTGCTGTCCTTCAGCTGATCCTCCGTCAGCCTCGCCAGCCTCATCTCTCCGATCAGGTCCAGGATCTCCGCGGCCGCCGGGACCTGCACGGGTGTGGACTGAAGACAGGGTCAGTGTGGCCTCAGATGTCGTCACGTGTGTCGGCCGAGGATCGTCCACTCACCAGCTTGGCTAGTTTGTTCAAGGCCGGGTCCAGAACCAGGGAGGTTTTGGTCAGAACCATCTTCCACAGGACTTTGGACGTGTTGCTCGGGCCGGGCAGGTCACACGTCATCAACGACACTAGATCCTCAGCTGAGAAGTCCTGGAGCTACAAGAAGATTCTTAGAATGTTGCTGCATCCATCCATCCATCCATCCATCCATCCATCCATCCATCCATCCATCCATCCATCCATCCATCCATCCATCCATCCATCCATCCATCCATCCATCCATCCATCCATCCATCCATCCATCCATCCATCCATCCATCCATCCATCCATCCATCCATCCATCCATCCATCCATCCATCCATCCATCATCCATCCATCCATCCATCCATCCATCCATCCATCCATCCATCCATCCATCCATCCATCCATCCATCCATCCATCCATCCATCCATCCATCCATCCATCCATCCATCCATGGTGATGGGCAACTTACTTCTGCACAAGCGAATTCCTCCAGAGTGAAGTCACAAAACGTTCCCTCTGAATTCTTCAAGTATTCCTCCAGGATGGAGCTGTGAAGAAAAATCACAGGAAGTTCCTCGACTGGGTTCAAATGTGCATTTTGACTTACCTGTCAACATCTCTGCAGGTCTTAGCGGCTGTAGAAGACAATCAATAAAATGAAATATAATCAATAAAAGTGTCTCAGGAATAAAATACAAACAATTTCTAAGTTTTTAATTGTAAACCGCGTTGATAATTAGCTTCTCTTGTTTTATCGCCATAACAAGTTTAGACATATGTTTAATATGTAATTATTCATTATTAAATAAACAGTTATATAAAAAGTAGTTGCACTGACCATTGAAGCGTGTGACGGGGCACTGCAGGGGAGAAAAGTCAAATACACATGAATAACAAATGGAATAAAAGCAGCACTTGAATAAACGAGAAGATTCTCACCGCAATGTCGACACTCACGCACCCTGTCCACGTGTAGAGATTAAAAATAATATTTAGTCACAAACTGCAGTGTGTAAATATGAGATTTACTAATAAATGAAAGACTATAAATGATGACCGACCCTGAGGTAAAGCGTTGATGAGCTCTTCGATACTCGTCCTGGTGACCTGCTCGGTGTCCGGAGGCAGATCTGGGATGAGCTCATACAGATGCTCCAGACTATCAGGGAAACGACAACATAAATACACAAAAAACACGGGCAAATATTCGTGAGAACATTTTTTTTTCCTCACAGAAGAAGTAGATATGAAAACCACTCAAGAATTGATCAATAATAAATCGTTTTTTTAGGATCTCCGATCAATTTAAGACAAAACTCGGCAAGAACACAACATAACAAAAGTTTATATCAGAAGGATTTCTGACTATACAATAGTTTTAAAGTATTCTACGACAGTACCACTCGGCTGCCGATCCTTAAGGTATTGATACTGGGCCAAACAGAAAGAGAAAATTAAATATGTAATTTCTGATGTATTGATTATTAGTGTTTGAAAGGTTTTTAGTTTGATTAAATTAAAGTTATACTTCAATATGAAGTAAAAGTTCTAGCTATCGTTAGCGGCTGCAGTTGGTACATAGTAACAGTGGTTGTAGTCTTAGCTGTGACAGTAGGAGAAACATGTATTGTAGTAGTAGTAGTATTAGTAACGTGAGTAGTAGTTGTTGAACTAGCTGTAGTAGTAACCGTAGTAACAAATAATAAAGCAGTAGTTTCCCTATACTAATAGAGTAGAAGTTGTAATAACAATATCAATAGTAGCGGCCACAAAATAAGTAGTATTACAAGCATGAGTATCATTAATAGTACTAGGGGTGTGAGAAATATCGATACATTCAGATATTGCAATATTTTTTAAACAAAACGGTTTTTGATATTCAACAGCACACTATCAATTATAAACAATTTTGTGCTTTCAAATAATGTTTTATTTTTATCATTTATATTCCAATAAAGTGTGTATTTGTATATGATTAAAATTTTTTTTAATTCTTTTCTAAATTACCATACAAATATTGATGGTGTTTGATTGTTTCAATTGAACTCCTGTCCGCTAGATGGCAGCACTCATTACATCCTACGCATCTAGAGAGAATAATAAATGAGGCGCGTTTCCGGCGATGACTGTGGATGAGAGGATACAGCCGACCTTAGGACTTCGCCAAGAGTAACGCTGCGTGTACTGAGTCAAGTACTCTGACAAAACTACAGTTATATAGTTGCGCAGTATCGCAAAGTATCGCATCGTTGCCCCTGGATCGTGATACGTATCGTATCGCCACATTCTTGTCGATACACACCCCTGTAGCAATATCTCCAGACCGTAAGTACTCACATCAGTTTGTACGCACTGCACGGACGGTCGCCCTGAATCAAAGATGTTACAGTTTTTAATTCGGACTTCTTATGTTTGCTCCTGTGATCCGATGAATGACTTACCTTTCTAACCTCCCTCGTCAGTATCTCCAAAAAGCCTTGTAACTTCTGGGGATACTTGAGCAGGTAGTCGAAGACCGCGGGGACTCTTCTTCCCGCGGGAGTCGGAAGGTCCCAGAGCACCAGTTGGACCAGTTGATCCAGAGTGAGCCGCGACACGGCGGAAACCTGGAGCAACAAGACAAGACTCAGTCTCCCGCCGCCGCAAAAAAAAAACAAAGACTTTCTGGTCGGTACCGGATCGAAATCTGCGTTGAGCTCGTAGAACTCTGTGATCTTAGCGAATCTGGAGAAGTAGTCAAAGTTCCACCTCAGCCACTCGGCACTGTCGTCGAACCAACACTCTGGAACATGAGGAGGAACATTTAGCGGGGGGGGGGGGGCGCTCGACTGCAGGGGGGGTCGAAGGTGTCTCACTGGAAGTGCTGTACAGGAAGCTGAAGATAAAGTGCCTGTAGATGTTCTGACTGTGCTTGGGGTCAGCGTCCATGAACTTCATCTGCCGGCTGAGGTCACCCACACTTGAGAGGAAAACATTTGTCAGCAGTTACCGACGTCTGAAGCACCAGCAACAAGATGCTGTGGATGTTGCATCACACAGTTGGGATCTGAGGACTCACATGGTGTGGTAGACCGGACAAGAGAAGTTCTTGGAGCCAAGGCATGACAGAAGGTCAACTGAGAGGTCGGGCAGCATGGGCATCAACTTAACCTTGAACCAGAGTTTGCTGAACTCAGGGTCATTGAGGTGTTCCTCCGTCAGGGACTGAGAGTCGTCTTCGGTGAAGATCTCTCGAATCTCCTCCGCCAACTCACTGAAGTCCTAAAATGTGGAAGAAAAAGAGCCAAAACCCAAAGATGCGTTCAAGTTCCTTTTCAATTAGAGGACAAAAGACGTTCATAAATCCCCTTACAGTCCTGGCCAGCTCCTCCAGCACCAGATTCAAGCGTCTTAACATTTCTTGAATCAAACCCACGACTGTTCCTTCATCCAGTGTCACCTTGGCCCGGGCAGAGCAATGCAGAACCTGAGCGATGTTTTTCACCGTGTCCGTCATCTGCAGGAAAGTCAATCAAGCATCGAAACAATCAGAAAACAACAACGCGATTTAGCAAAATTAAAATGATTTTTTTTTACCACACAGGGGTTCTTCATAAGAGTCATGCTACAGACGTCCTCAATTTGAGGATCTGGGTCGTGCATGTCGTGATCCAGGTAACTGCAAATGAAGCACAAACTTTCCTTAATAAACAATTCCAGGGTTAACCAGAAAGAATGACTAGTTAACCCTACGTTCATCTACTTTTATCTAGTAATAATAGATTTTTAATCACATTAATCTTGTTTTCCTAATGAAGTCAATCACCCTTTTTGCTTAGAGACCATCTAACAAGACATCAGATAAAAAAGAAGCTTTAAAATATAAGAAAAACACAACTTAATTAAAGCGCTATGCTAGTTAACATGGATGCTAATGCAAACTTAAATGTTTCAGGGAGATTGATGTTGTTTCTTATAAATTTGCTCGTATAAATTGAAGAAAATGAAGTTTCTTTAGAGCTAAGCATTTACTACGTATTTTACAGTAAATAAATTCAGTTTAATTCACATTTTAACATGCTAGAACTTTCGAAAAACTAATTTCCTGGTATACATTTTTATTTTTAAATCAAGTTTCTTTAGAGCTAGAACATAGGTTAGGTAGAACTTTATTGAAATTGTTTTATTTACATTAATCAGTTGTTATAAAATTTACTTTGATTCACATTTTAACATGCTAGCTTTCATCGCTAATGCTAAGTAAAATGGCCCATTGATATTGGTGAGGTTTTCAATTAATCACTACTTTGTATAAGTTGGAAAAAAATCAAGTTTGAAAACATTTGCCAGATGTTATATAAGAGAGTTTAATTCACATTTCAACATGCTATCTCTAGTCGAATGATCTGCAGTAAATGAAATGCCAGAACTTACAAGACTTCCTCGAACGCTAGCTTGATGTTTTTATCCAGGGGATGCGTGTTCTGTGGTAGTAGCCGCCGCAGCAGCGGCATCACCACCTGCTCGTACCAGTGCTCCACATTCAACACGTCGAACGTGGGCTTCTCTGGTTCCCGGGGCTTGTACATGTTGGCCATCTCTGCCAGAGTGAAGTTGAGCGCGAACTGGGTCAGAACGGCGCTTCCGATCTCGGATTCTTTCCTCTGAACAAAGTGAACAGCAAATCTGGTTGAACACTTTTACATTTGCAATCAATGTCTTCGTACCTTGTGGGTCAGAGACACAAACTCGTGAACGAATCGTCCGACTGGTTTAAAGGCCGAGTAGAGTTCGTTGAAGGCCTGCAAGAGAGGAAATATGTAGCAAATAAATTCTGACCTATTTGAACATCAACTCTTAGATAGATAGATCTGAAGATGGACCATAGAAAGTACAGTGCTTGGGGCAGATTCTGACCTTTGTTTTGCATAAAAAAGTGTATAAAGGTAGATTGAGTTTAGGAAGTGTTACCCCTCTGATGTGATCAGCCTGTGACGGAGGCTGGTAAACGGGTTTGGTCATTGAGGTGTAGTTGCCGTCATGTTCGGGGCTGGACTGAGGGGGACCGCCTCTGCCGGGGCCCCCGGGACGGGAATGGTTATTCCCCGACGAAAGGCTCTGGATGATCCCCATCTCCATGTCGCCGCTCAATCCATCAAAGTCCGTTAGCAGCACGAGCTCGGCCGTCTGGGTCGACGTCAGCAGATGCAAAACCTCGAACTGTGGACGACAAAGACGAGATCGTCTCGGAAAACTTTGTGTGAATTTTTGTTTCAAAAAATGTCGAAACTTACTCCGCTGAACCCCACGTTTAGTTTGCTGAAGTCGCTGAATCGAGCCATGACTTTGAAGTAGCCGAAATTCTTGATCAACCAGTCTTCGCTGCTTTCATTGTGCATCACACAACCTGAGAAGACATTGTTTGTTAGACGATAATACATGTTCATGAATGTAAAAGTAACCCAGAACAAATGGTATCAAAGTATATATCAACTCGATCATTAACCAGGATTTATAGAGCTAAAGCAGGGGTCTAGAACTCAATCACACAAGGGGCCAATCTTTTAGCAAAGGGCCAAGCAAATGTAATATTAACCAAACTGTCTTTAAAAGGGAGTATGAAATTCCTTTCGTATTTCTTACTCAAAATCAAGTCGAATGTTACTTAAAATCCATGTATGAACATCAACATGGTCTAAACATCAGTCGACTACGAGGACCTGAAGTAACAACTTTAAACGCTTCACTGACTTGCTTTTAAATCGTGGTTTTCACAAATAATTTTTTTCAAAATAATTGTGAATAAAATAACTTTTAATTAAGAGAAAATTTTATTTCAAAGGTTAAATATATTTATTTTAATTCAATTATGGTTTATATTTCAATAGTGTGTGTATGAAAGACAATCATTCAATTACTTTGTTTTACAAATAACACTCAAATATTCACTTGTGTGCAGCAAAACAACTATATTATGTTACAAATCTGATTTAAAAAACTTTAATACAATTTTAAATCGTGTCTATTACATTCTAAGTGCATGAGATTTTGTTCATTTTTAGGGCGAAGAAAAAAAGGAGGCATGAAAACTTCATCTACAAATATTACTTACTTACCTACTTACTATGGATATTAATGTATATTGTAATTTAAACCATACTGTATTTAACATATAGTCTTAATCTTTCTTTTATCTTTTTCTTTTTTCTTTTCTCTTATTTTTCCACGTCCATTTCCTGTTTTTCAATTGTATCTTTTTAAATGTCAATCTATATCTATGTATAAATAAATACAAAAATATCGTTTTACGGTTCTACAAACAATAGCGTTAAAAATATATATATATCTTACTTAAAATAAAATATGTATGGGGTGCTATATATATATGGGGTGCTATATATATATATATATATATATGCTGTTTTATATATATATTTGCTGTTATATATAGGGGGGCTGTTCTCGGTATATATATATATATATATGGATATGGATATATACATATATATATATATATGTGGTAGACAATCTCATCATCGTTTTTATAATGTTTTTGTTACATTTTTTATTTAAAACTGTGAACATGAGGGAAAAGAAACCATGGAATGCGGTACTAAGTGTTTATTGAGGTATGTGTATTGTTTGTATTTTATTTACACTCTTACCTTATATTGTCATATTGTTTTTTTTTATTGTGATTATTATTATTATTATTATGGTGTTTTATTGTATTCTAATCATGAGGATTGAACAGCAGAAGAAGATGGACCTCTCATGTTCTCTCCAGACAGAACAGGATACATGAAGAACGTGTAGATCCACTTCTGTCGCACTGGATCCATCTCGGAGTAATAGCTGCTGAGCTGCTTCACTCTGAGGATGGAAGAAGAGGTGATGAGGGGGCCGGAGGTATGTTGCCGTGGAGGACCCTCACGTACGCAGTCTGGTAGCTGGAGCAGGTGAAGTTCTTGGTGCTCAGGCAGGACAGGAACTGCTTGGTGATGGACTTCAGCAGCGGCTTGATCTTGATCTCCAGCCACATCTTCACCAGGTCTTCGTTCTCAAACTCCCGGTGAGGCGTCCAGTCCAGAGCCCCCTCCACGCTGAGGACCGGGACTCCTTTCATGGCCGAGCGCTTCAGAAAAGACAAGAGCTGTGAGACGGGAGGATGTCCAGGAGACCCTCGATGAAACCTGGACTACTTTCATCACTGAGCCAGTCCTCGAGGAGAAAACTCAGTTTGTTACTTCCAAATACTTTTTTTTTTTAAATAATTGAACTTTTTGAATTCGGTTAATCCACTTCTTCAGCACCAACGTCACAAACACGCATCAAAGAATTTTAATGGTGTGTCTTGTGAAGACTATATTCTCACGGTAACATTCCAAAACTTCAGTCAGGACAAAATTGACAGTAAAAACTGTCAAATCCAAAAATCTTGACAAACCGACTCTTCTGGTCGCAGGAACATTCTTCACTGACGGCTCGACATTTTTTTTTTGTCATCGTACCATGAACGTGTACAGGTCCATCATGGCCTCGAGGATGTCTTTGAGATTCCGAATGTGGTCTTTGCCGTTGTCCGAGGAGGGCAGGCCGACACACTGGAGGAAGCCTAGGGTGCTTCCGTAACCCTGGGAGAGATGTTTGATTGATTTATTTATTAACATCCAGCAGCAGATGAATCCTAGTTAAATATGTACAAGACATGGTCAGAGTGTGAATGTCAGGAATGTTAAGCAGCTAAATAACCACTCATATGGTGAAATATACTTAATGTATTCGTCTATAAACGAAATACATGTTTGGTTAATTCAAATCAGATCTGCATTAATAATATATATTTGTTTATATTTGCGTATGTATTCAAATTATTTACAACTTTATGTTTAAAAATAATTTTTAAATGTGTTCATCAAATTCAACTTTCAGCAACTTAAAATAAACATGATTTATGTGATTTAATTGATGAATCACGTTTACTTCATTTAAAATGTATTAAACGTGTAAATTCCAAATGGGAAATTATCTTTATAAAAAATATTTAATTCAGTTTGTAAGTAATACATTAAGTTACAGGAGCAAACAATAATAGAAATGCAATTTATTATCTCTAAGTAGTGATTTTATAGTCATTTGTAATCTATTAATATGTTGTATTGCCATTTTTTATTTGACTTGTTTAAGAAATAAAGTGATAAAACTAATTATAACCTTTGTACGGAGCACATTGGTGCAGACAGGTGAGGTCATCGTTGAACTATGATAATCAGATAACACTCAAAGAATTCTCCACAGAGCCGTCACTCACCTCGAAGCCGTCTTTCCGCTCGCATGATTTACTTTTGGAATATTCCAGGGACGCGAGAGGAGCAAACAAAAGAGATTTAGAAAAACGAGTTGGTGTAAGGTGACTTCCAAATTCAAGATCCTCTCACCTGTGGTGATCCGTCGCTTCTGTGGAAGGAGTTTGTGGTTCATTTAGAGATGATTGAAGTCATGAAATCACACACAACCCATCGTTATTTTCTCAGACATAGTTCATAGAATGTTTCTCTTACAGCGATGAACATTTGATGATCTGAGGCATGATTTTGATCTTACAATCCATGCGTTTCTGTCTTCTCGTCTGGACTATTGTAACAGTTTGCTTTTTAATGTCTTAACAAGAAGGATCTGTCTCGCCTGCAGTTGATACAAAACTCTGCAGCCAGAATTCTGAGCCGCTCTAGTAGAAGAACTCACATTTCTCCGATCCTTAAAACTCTTCACTGGCTTCCAGTTTCTTTCAGGATCAATTTTAAAATTCTGGTTCTTACTTTCAGATCTATTCATGGTCAGACCTTCCATCAGTGATCTGATCCAGACTTACACCCCAGCTCGGGCTCTGAGGTCTGTGGATCAGAATCTACTGATGGTTCCTGAACACGGTTCAGGACCAGAGGAGAGAAATCCTTCCAGACTGTTGCTCCTAAGCTTTGGAACCATCTCTGTGTTTGATGATCTACTGACTCCTTCAAGAAACATCTGTGTTTGATGATCTACTGACTCCTTCAAGAAACATCTTAAGACACTTTTATTCGTGCAGGCTTTTACTGAGACTCTGTCTTTGTCTCTGTGATATCTTGACCTTTTAAGTATATATTTTATTGAGTATTGTTTTGATGGTTTAAGCGCTTTGTGACCCTGGTCTGGAAAAGCGCTCTACAAATATTACTATTTACTTACATTTCAGTCGTATTGCTCCATCATTCTGAGAGAATGTCACCATTGATCTCACCAAAGATTAACTTTTGCATAATTTTGTCACAATTGATTTTTTTTTCATCTGAACAACATTGTTCTCTCACCGCAGCAGCTCCGCAGGACGTAGACCAGCAGGAATAAACAGCAGATTCTCATGACGTAACGAGTCTCATGTGGCGTTCACGGCTGCAGGAGAAGAAAATACAGAACATTCAGTTTGTAAAACATGTATTTGACGTGTGTCGGGAGATAAACAACAGAGATTTTCTAGGTCGAACAAATGCACGGAAGGCTTAAAATGCGAGTGAAACTGACGTCAAACACAGAGATCGTTTGAAGAGATCAAACCTCCAAGATTGACACTTTCAGGCCTGTAGACTCAAACTATGTAAAGATTTTGTCCAGATGTGAGATGGAGGTTGAAACACCTGATCTGTCAAATCAAAGACTAGAGATTAAAACTGAAGTGGAGCCACATTGATCTCAGGGATTGTCTAATAATAAAGTTTATTTTTTATCATTTTCCATGTGTGAAGTTGTGTTGAGTATGTTTTTTATAATAAGTTTAATTAATATCAAAATTCATGAAGAAATAGTGTGTATTTGGAATTATTGTAAATTAAAACACAACACGTGACACACACACAAAACACATAAAAAGAAAAATATGATAAACTTTTTTTTTAAGTAAATATCAGGAACAATGATCTTGAATATGTAGGTTCATTGTGATTATTTTGTTGTGTTGCGGCTGCAGTAGCGGACTTCCGGGGTTCTTTATTTATTTAGTGGAGGCCTTTATTGTGATGACACGACTAAAATACAGACAGTGAAATGGATTTTATACTTCATTTCTCATCTTAAGATCATTATAAAAGCCACTGAAGGTTAATGTCTTTAGTATTTCGTGGCCACAAAATCGTATTTATTTTCAATCTTTTCATATCTGGAGCTTTATTGAATACAATATTTCAAAAATTCAGTTAAATAAAAGTATTTTATGAAAACGACTTAAATCAAAACTGATTTCAAAAAGCTTAAACTAATAAATAATCACGGCTGTAAATGAATAAAGCTCATCTAAACAAGTCAACCTCTGGCCTGGATAAGCACGGAGCCACGTGTGGCCCTCGAACCACACTTTTATGTCGGCCCGTATAAACTCTTACAAAACAGGACGGACAAGAAATCCGCTGAATCCGACACTACTCAGATCACCTCTCGTCTAGTTTGGGGCGTGAACCGTGACCTTCAACATACATTCATGAAAACACACAACAAAAGCAGGATCGGTCAAAAAAATGCTGCAACAAGACACTTCACACAACGATGCAACTGAACCCAGTGAGTAAAGATAAAGGAAACAAAGCTGGAAATTACTAGCAGAACAAAACATGTTTTCCATTCATGTTGGCTTGGTTTACTAAAGATTTGTGCTCATGCAAACAAGTAATCGCTTTGTGTGTTTCTGTTTCCTACAGATGAGCCATTATTGGTTTCGGGGTTCACACAGATCTTAATGAGTGATACAAGACAACTGAAACTACATCTGTTTTTTGTACACATTGTAATGCGTAATCGTGCATGTGTGGCTGCAGGTATTCATCACTGTGTGGAAAATATGTTCCTGTTACTTTTGCGTTCACACGAACCCAAAGTGTCTTGATTTAACAGCAATAGTTCAAGCAGTAACTGCCTTGGAACTCATATTTTATCACTTTGTGTTTCGTTTAATGGGACTTATTTAAAGGGTGCAACCAGTTGTGAGGCAACATCTCAAAAACTAGTGATGGGCTGGTGAAGCTTCATGAAACAGTGTCATGTAGTTTAGAGGTCAGTAGATGGCGCCATCAGTTTAAAAATATTGTGATGTTTCTCTAGAACAGTTGCGTAAAACAAAGGAAAATAGTGCAGAGGCCGCCATCTAGTGGACTCTGAAAATAATGACACTACTTCATGAAGCTTCATCAACACATTACTACCATCTAGTGGACTCTGAAAATAATGACACTGCTTCATGAAGCTTCATCAACACATCACTACCATCTAGTGGACTCTGAAAATAATGACACTGTTTCATGAAGCTTCATCAACACATCACTACCATCTAGTGGACTCTGAAGATAATGACACTGCTTCATGAAGCTTCATCAACACATCACTACCATCTAGTGGACTCTGAAAATAATGACACTGTTTCATGAAGCTTCATCAACACATCACTACCATCTAGTGGACTCTGAAAATAATGACACTGCTTCATCAGACTATCGCTAACAAAAACACATCAAGTTGTGTAGTCAGGAAACTCGTCACAATCAGACACTTATTTTGACTGATAAAAGACGATACAATATTGTTAAAGCGAAAAGCGTTAAAATTGTAAAGCGATGAATGGATATTTTTTCAGAGTGAACTCAGATTTGGTCCCCGATGCGTCGACTCTGTGTCACGTAAACAATGATTGAAGCTGGTTATTGATCAAGTTGTAACTCCTGTGCGAGTCATGTGATTAAATGACAAAAAAACAGTGCTTTTTGTTGGTAGAATGGAATCATAATGTTTTCTTCTTTTCACTTCCTTATTGTTGTACAAAAAAAAAAAATCTTCTTGTTGTTGAACTGATAAAAATCAAGAAGAATTTGAAGAAAACAACGTCCCAAGTTTTAACTTTTAACTGCCCGTGACATGATGGTTCAGGAATAAAGATCTTGATTTATTTAACTTTGAAGATGAAGTTAAGATGGACCCATAAACCTTAAACTACAAGAACAACGGCCCAAATTCAGAGTGAAAACGCACAAAAGTGCATAAATAGTTAAACAGCAAAATGTATATTTGATAAATAAAATGCTCTTCTATTACGTCATATCTTTATTTTAACTCCACGGAAACTTCTCCTTTAAACTTTGATTCGAAGCAACATCATGACTCATCAAATTTCTGCGCCATCCTTCCTTCTTCTTTCTGGCCACCGGTGGTTTGATCAAGATGGAAAATCACGGTCTTTGTTCTGCATCAATCCTGTGACTTATGAGTCTTGAAATCCTTTCTAAAGCCACAGCAACAACCTGAGCAGGTCCACACGCCGTTAAGACGACTCAACCCCTCAGCTGTCGACAGTTTGATTGACGTTTGTCATCATCATCTGTCGGCAAGTTATAGATACATTTTTACTTTTACATTTCCTCCATTGTTCAATGTTCTAGCTAATGTTTCCTGATGTTTCTCCAGCTAATAGATATTTTAGTATGTTTACTTTTGAAAATGTGCTGCAATAATTAGATGTATTTGTATTTGTTAACGAACAATAATAAAATACACAAACAAGTATAATTATTAATGTGAATAATTTCTCTTCACAATAAACCGTTTTTGTTGAGTAAAACAACGATTTAAAGCAAAATAACTCAGTTTACAATTTATTTTTATTAGCAATAAAATCAATTAAAGTTAAGACAAACATCGCCTTCGACTTGACTATGTTTTTTGGTCAACGCATTAAAAAACGTGTTCTAAAGTGAATTTTAAAATGTCAAAAAGTGTAGTAAGTGTGAAAATCTTACATTTAATGAGCTAACTTTGGCTTTCACCTTAATTTAGTTAGTAATTGATTTTGTTATAGAGTATTTGAAGAGTTCTAGGATTTACTTCAATACTCACCTACACACGAGACAAATAAATTATAAATTTGCAGTTTTTAATGAAATCAAAAAAGAGGTCAAAACACTCAACGTAAATTGACGACCTCAAATCTTTGCAAATATTGTGGATGTGATTTTTATTTAAATTATCTGTCAAATGTGCGCCTGGCGGTCTTTCTCAGAGTTGTGGATGCGACTGATGCTTCTTAAGCACATATGTCGGCAGCTTCAGACATAACATGGTTAAAAAAAAAACATTTTTGGCTAAAAGAGATCAAAAGTGGCCACGAAATTCTACATTTTGACAATTTTGTTAAGACAGTGATCTTTAGGATCTACAGTACCTATAAGTCTAAGTAAGTTTTGGCCATTTATATACTTTTCTTTTTACCATGTCTTCTCTCTTTCAGAATATTGATCATTTCTATTGTGTTAAATGTAACCTCAGGTTGTGTGTCTTCACCATAGGAAGCCATAGCAACTCCTCCGGTAAAGTATAATGAGCATCACTGATTATAACCCAAGAGAGAAAGTTCCCACTGGTCGTTGTCAGGTGCGACACCTTCTACCTCTAGTGTGTGTCTCTCATCATAAGACCAGGCTTTTAGAATCGACTAAAATATATTCATGTGTTAGTTTGTAAGATCGAGAAAAGCTCACCAAGTCTGGTCTTCAAGTGGCAGCGTTAGATCCTCTCTGAGTCGTGCACCTGATACCCGAGACTCAGGTGAACCGGCAACCAACAGAGAGGTGTGTTTCCTCCCGTTGATTGGTCGACTCACACTCTGGGTGTGTGCGATTCTTACATGACTTTATTGTCACTTCTTATTTTTAGAACAATCGTCTTTTTTGTGAATACAAAAAAATGTCCAAATTACACTTTGATACAGGCAGGAGCTTAGGACAGAAATAGTGGATTATTCTGAAAGATTATTGTTATAATAAAAAAGTAAGTAAGTTAGTAATATTTATAAAGTGCCATTCTAGACCAGGGTCACAAAGCGCTTAAACAATCAAAACAATAACTAAAAAAATATATACTTAAAAAGTCAAGATAACACAGAGACAAACACAGGAGTCTCAGAAAATCAAGGTAAAATCCTGCAAGAATAAGAATGTCTTCAGATGTTTCTTGAAGGAGTCAGTAGATCATCAAACACAGAGATGGTTCCAAAGCTTAGGAGCAACAGTCTGGAAGGATTTCTCTTCTCTGGTCCTGAAGCGTGTTCAGGAACCATCAGTAGATTCTGATCCACAGACCTCAGAGCCCGAGCTGGGGTGTAAGTCTGGATCAGATCACTGATGGAAGGTCTGACCATGAATAGATCTGAAAGTAAGAACCAGAATTTTAAATTGATCCTGAAAGAAACTGGCAGCCAGTGAAGAGTTTTAAGGATCGGAGAAATGTGAGTTCTTCTACTAGAGCGGGTCGGAATTCTTGCTGCAGAGTTTTGTATCAACTTCAGGCGAGACAGATCCTTCTTGTTTAGACATGAAAACAAACTGTTACAATAATCCAGACGAGAAGACACAACATATGGATTATGTGTGTAGGTGTGTGTGTGTGTAGGTGTGTGTATGTGTGTGCTGAATACACGTTATAGCGCAGCCATTAGCTACACACCGATGACTTACATCTAAAATCAGTTTACAAATAGAAAAGTGTCGACTCTGTCATTGGACTTCAGATGCCGTGTCACTGGAGCCTGTGTAAGAATTGTCACCTGCAAACATCAGGTCGGACTGGTTTTCTGAAGAATGTGTTTACGCTTATTGTCACTGTGTAGAAAGGTGAGCGATTCAACAGGTGGAATGAGAGAAAAGATCTGATCTTAAAGCAAACAGACTGCATTTCAATGTCATTTACAAAAGAGTCAGAAGGTTTAAATGTGGATTATTGCCACGAAAAAAAGTTGTTTGGATGCTGATTCTCTGGGTGTGTAAATACATCTCTAGTCCAGGTTTACGCTTCTCTCTGTGGGAACTACAGGTTTACAGACGCAACACCCCCCCATTAGAAACCACACAACAACCCATCTTTATAAAAATATCGAAATAAAATGGCCTCCTTGACTCTATTGTCTTTGAAAAATAATATTGTTTGTGATGGTCAGTAAAATAAAGGCGATTAGAACTTTATTATTTTGAATGTCCAGTTTATTCTTTGCACCAGGAGTCAAGAGTATTTCATTTAACGTGTCTCTATCAGAGCTGCGTCTAAACACTGCATCACTTTGATCTAAAGTAATATAAAGTTGAACTCACTCTAAACACAAAAGTGAAACAGCCTCATATTCAAATGAACTTGAATGAATACACAAAGTCGCAAAACAGTGTAACAAGTTGATCATTACACACAGTAGTGTCAATCGTCGATACAACATTTGTCTCGAGGAACTGATTAAATAATGAATGAAATTCACTACGTTACTCTTGTTTTATTCAAAAATATATGTAAGTAAGTAAGTATATTATATTTGTAGAGCACTTTTCCAGACCAGGATCACAAAGAGCTTAAACAATCGAAACAAAACTCAATAAAATATATACTTAAAAGATCAAGATAACACTGAGAATGTCTTACATAAATGTGTATATATATGCTTTAACTTTTATCTGTGCATTAACTTTATTCTTTGTTTTTTTTTGTTTATATTCTGTCTATTTTTTGATTATTTAAGTTTGTTGATTATTTATTTTATTTTGTTGGTTATTTTTTTTCTTGAATGTCTTAATTAACGTCTGTTTAAGTCTTTAACTGTTAAGTATTTAATTGTTTTAAGTGTTTAATGTCTTTAATGTTTCATTTATGATTAATGTCTCAATACATGCATATTTGACAATAAAATGACTTGACTTGACTTGATATTATGATACTAAATAGGATTTCAGTTCATATCATTACCTTATAAACATCACATGTTTAGTTTTGTTCAGTTTAAACAAATACAAAAGTATTGATTTAAAAAGAAATTAACGTTTAAATTGATGTATGCCGGGAGTGGTGTTTGAACCTGCCGCTAGAGGGCGATGTCTCGCGACAGAATATCATTTATTTCCCGATCTGTATTCACGAAGAAGAAAAATGACTCCAAGATGTCACTTTGAATGTAAACACAAACTCGCCGGATCGGTTCTCAAACAAAATAAAAGGACCCTGTGATATTGGAATGGGACTTCTTGTGGTCTAGTGACCGGACTGTTTGTTTTCAACACTTTGGGTCTCGTCTGGCGTCAGTGGTTCGATCGAGCGAAACGTTTCTGCTGCAAACATGTCTCTGTTGACATGTCGGTCCAGGACAGTCTTACATGTGGTGAGACCTCAGGTCCTGCAGAGATGGAGCTCCACCGAGGTCAGGGTTCGGTTCGCCCCGAGTCCCACAGGTGAGAGGAAAACCTTCACAAAATACAAAAAACATCACAGTAATAATGTTTTATGTTTTATTGTTTTATTCAACCTGATGCAATCCTGTTCTACTGTCTCTGGAGTCAATTATTATAAGATTTATTTATATTTATGATTTTATGTATTTATTTATTTTGACCAACAACCATTGTGTTAATACAGATATAGGGGAAAATGTATCTAAACTCTGTTTTTTGACCTAGATTTGAAAGTCTCATTATATAATAGGTAAAAAGAAACTACACATTTATTTTAAATAGTGAAAATTATGCTTCATGATGATCTTGACTACTATTCTGGTAAATTTGGAGTAATTTTACTGTAGAAATTTGAAATAAATGATCATTAAAAAGGCGCTATACAAATAGAGATTATTATTATTATTTATATTATTAAATATAGTCATTATATGTTAATGATAACATTTTATAAATTAAATTAAAAAGAATCCTTAAAAGCTTAGTGAAAGATTCCACTGGATTATGCTTCATGAAGACCTTGACTACTATCATGGTGAATTTGGAGTAATTTTACTGTAGAAATTTGAAATAAATGATCATTAAATACAGTCAAATGTTAATGATAACATTTTATAAATTAAATATAAAATAATCCTTAAAAGCTTAGTGAAAGATTCCACTGGATTATGCTTCATGAAGACCTTGACTACTATCATGGTGAATTTGGAGAGATTTTACTGTAGAAATTTGAAATAAATGATCATTAAATAGAGTCAAATGTTAATGATAACATCTTAAAAATTAAATTAAAAAGAATCCTTAAAAGCTTAGTGAAAAATTCCACTGGATTATGCTTCATGAAGACCTTGACTACTATCATGGTGAATTTGGAGAGATTTTACTGTAGAAATTTGAAATAAATGATCATTAAATACAGTCAAATGTTAATGATAACATCTTAAAAATTAAATTAAAAAATAATCCTTAAAAGTTTAGTGAAAAATTCCACTGGATTATGCTTCATGAAGACCTTGACTACTATCATGGTGAATTTGGAGAGATTTTACTGTAGAAATTTGAAATAAATGATCATTAAATACAGTCATTATATGTTAATGATGACATTTAAAAAAAAAGATAATTTAAAATAATCCTTTAAAGCTTAGTGAGAAATTCCAGACGTTCAAGATTTCTTCAGTGCGGGCTGACGTGATGGCAGTTGAACAATGGCTCAGTGACTAATCGCACAATACAGAGAAAAGTGACGCTTCATCCCAAAATCTAAAACAAAAAACTAACAACCAACAACAAAGTTTAGTGCTGTGTCCATTTATTGATCTAAATCACCAAAGAGCTTCTCTTCTACTAAAAAAAATTACACGGAAGTCAACCTGGACACTGGGTTGAACCATCAAATAAGTTTCATCATTAACAAAATTGTGATTTTTGACATTGATCAGATGCTGAAAAATATGTTTTATTTAAAGGTCACCAAATGAGCATCATGACAATATAGTTGAACAACTACATTGTACATTTACATCACCTGTAATAGGCCGGAGCTTTGCCTTCGTTCGACAGGGCACTCTTATCTTAAAAAAAAAATCCCATTTTTATTCATGCAGGCTTTTCCTTGATTTTCTGGAACTCCTATTATGTTGTTATCAGTGTTATCTTGACCTTTAAAGTTTATACTTTATTGTAAATTGTTTTGATTGTTTAAGCGCTTTGTGACCCTGGTCTGGAAAATCGCTATACAAATAAAAATGACTTACTTACTTACTTCTACTAAAAACATCAGCACTGAAGTCAACCTGAACACTGTATATAGTATATACACATATAGTTGAGCTACTACATTGTACATTCACATCACCTGTAATAGGCTGGAGCTTTGCCTTCGTTCCACAGGGCACTCTTATGTAAAAAAAAAAATACCTTCCTCCCAGGGCGGGCACGGCCCCCCTATATCCTCCCATGTTTACAACCATCGCTAAAACCTGCTTAAAAGGGAACGATGTACGTGTATTATAAGCTACAGCTTGACTTGATCATGTCTTGTTAAAACCATTTAGATAAATAAACAGTTTTCTTTTTAAGTTTTAAAAAAAAACAACCTCTGCTACAGGTTTCCTGCACCTGGGGGGTCTACGTACCGCCCTCTACAATTACATCTTCGCCAAGAGGTTCGGCGGCTCCTTCATCCTGCGGTTGGAGGACACGGATCAGAGCCGACTGGTTCCCGGAGCTGCAGAATCCATCGAGGACATGCTGGAATGGGCCGGTAAGGCCATGGAAACGTGAACTTTAAGAAGGACTTTGTGGTGTGGAATCATCATCATCTTCTGACCCAGGTATTCCCCCCGATGAGAGTCCGCGCAGGGGCGGCGCCCTCGGTCCGTACCTGCAGTCGCAGCGACTCCATCTCTATCATGGGATGGCTGCCGAGCTGGTGGAAGGCGGGAGTGCTTACCGATGCTTCTGCAGCCCCCAGAGGCTGGAGCTGCTCAAGAAAGAAGCTCTGAGGAGCGGACAGGCGCCGAGGCGAGCCCAAGTCCTGACGCGTTTCTAATCCCGACGTTAACGTTTTCGACTTCTGCAGGTATGACAACAGGTGTCGGCATCTTCGACCCGAGCAGACGGAGGAGAAGGTTTCGCAGGGAACGCCGCACGTGATCAGGTTCAAGTTGGAAGAGGGAGCGGAACCTTTTGAAGACATGATCTTCGGATGGAGTCGTCATGATGTGGCTCAGGTGAAGAGAAGGTCTTCCTCCGATGGACGCCATCCTGGTCGTTTTAGCAGGTCTTCATTTGTAGCTGATCGTCGGAAATACTCGTATCTGTAGATCCTGTTTTATACTAATCCAGCAAGATGTGAAAACCCAACTCTTGTGACATATTCACATGTTGTAAATGTTGAAGTCTTCAAAATGCAGTAGTTCATTCATCGTGACGTTGCTCCGTTTTGAAGTTATTACTTAATAAAATTCTCGTCTGAAATCTCGCCAAACGAGATCACGGTTTAAATTAAACATTCTGACATCACTCTGGTGCAGGTGTCCTCCCCTAGAAGACCTAAATCAGTTAAGAACCTACATGTAAATAAACAAAATAAATATTGATGTAAACATGGTGAGAGTTACTTCTGCCTTTAGGTGTTTTTCTAATGTGTACATTAAGCAGCAAACCTTAAGTTTTATTATTCGTTTTTAATGTACAAAACGGGAGTTTCAGGGGTGAGTTTGAAATTTACGTGAGTCCTTGAATGCAACTCATGTTTTTGTGACCAATCTGAGCAGAGTGGGCGTGGTTACTTGGATGAGACTTCTTCTCAGCCGAAACAGAGCATTTTAAGTGGGCGGGGCTTCAGCGTATTTTCTAATGTAAATATCTTTATTAAATGACAGTTTTGTGCAAAAACAAACATACTGATGAGTATAATAGAGTAGAACAATTTAAGACTCACTTAAATCAGCAAAATAGGTGCCCTTTAAAGGATAAGTCATTATCTTCAGAGTCCACTAGATGGCGTCTGCACTATTTTCCTGTTCTAATGAAACATCATTTTTAAACTGATGGCGCCCCCTACTGACCTCTGAACAAGACAACACTGTGTCATGAAGCTCAATCAGACTGACTTAAGAGTAAATGAAAGTATGATGAGGAGGGTGTACTGACAAAAAAAATTGACGATATGATGCGTATCACAAGACAGGGACGACGATGTGATACATTGCTTATATATTGTGATACTGTAGGAACAAGTATATATTTGTAGTATTGTCGTGTACTTGACTCTGGCATTAAATTTACTGACTCTAGACGAAATCGTAACTGATTTAATTTGTTTTGAAACCAAAATATATCCAAACATCAGCTTTAAAAGGCGCTGGAGTCACTGTATCCTCTCATCCTCAGTCATCGTCAGGATCTCAGCGTTCCCTTAGATGCTGGGGACCTTGGCTTTTCCTTGATTTTCTGGAACTCCTGTTGTGTTATCAGTGTTATCTTGACCTTTAAAGTATATACTTTATTGAATATTGTTTTGATTGTTTAAGCGCTTTGTGACCCTGGTCTGGAAAAGCTCTCTATAAATAAAAATTAATTACTTACTTACTTATGACTGTTGCCATCTAGAGGCCGGATGTTTAATTGCAACACAGAAATGTACAAACTCTGAAACATTTGCACGTTAATTGTAATTAAAAAATAGTTTATTTTAGACGCACTTTATTTAAAAGGAAACCATGAGATAAAAATATGTTAAAAAAAAATCAAATATGATGTGAAAGAAAAAAACTATAACGGGTTTTGTTAAAAATAAAAATGAAAATTCTCTCGACCAAAAGCTTTTCTAAGATGTTTTTCCTCTCCTCGTGATCGCAGGTGGAGGGCGACCCCGTGGTGATCAAAGCCGACGGCTTCCCCACCTACCACCTGGCCAACATCGTGGACGACCACCACATGAGGATCAGTCACGTGCTGCGAGGCTCCGAGTGGCTCAGCTCCACCTCCAAGCACCTGCTCATGTACCGCGCCCTGGGCTGGCGGCCGCCCACCTTCGCTCACCTGCCGCTGCTCACCAACAAAGACGGCAGCAAGCTGTCCAAGAGGCAGGGAGACATCTTCATCCAGAGCTTCCAGGAGAGGGGGATTCTGCCGGAGGCTCTGCTGGACATCACCACCAACTGTGGATCCGGATTCAACAGTAAGAAGAGAAAAAAGAGAAAACTATTGTTTAATTCAACACACGATTTTGGTTTTAATAGGCAACCGCATGGGACGCGGGATCGAAGAGCTGATTTCGGAATTCACTCCCTCAAAAATAACGACTCACTCGGCTCTGATCGACCTGGAGAAACTTCCCGAGTTCAACAAGTGAGTGATTTCGTCGATCGACTCCTCGCGAGTCTTTGTTTTTGTAGCATCGGCTGCACATGACTCTTTTTCAACACTGCAGGAAACTGACCAGAAACTGTTTCCTTCAACTGAGAAACATCTCTAAACTTAGGAAAATGTTGTTGGAACATGATCTTTACTTTGCGTTTGTTTCTTCTCGTCTGGACTATTGTAACAGTTTATTTTCATGTCTTAACCAGAATGATCTGTCTGGCCTGCAGTTCATACAAAACTCTGCAGCGAGAATTCTGAGCCGCTCTAGTAGAAGAACTCACATTTCTCCGATCCTTAAAACTCTTCACTGGCTTCCAGTTTCTTTCAGGATCAACTTTAAAATTCTGGTTCTTACTTTCAGATCTATTCATGTTCAGACCTTCCATCAGTAGATTCTGATCCAGACTTACACCCCAGCTCGGGCTCTGAGGTCTGTGGATCAGAATCTACTGATGGTTCCTGAACTTCCGGACCAGAGGAGAGAAATCCTTCCAGACTGTTGCTCCTAAGCTTTGGAACCATCTCTGTGTTTGATGATCTACTGACTCCTTCAAGAAACATCTCAAGACGTTTTTATTTGTTCAGGCTTTTCCTTGATTTTCTGGAACTCCTGTTGTGTTATCAGTGTTATCTTGACCTTTAAAATATATACTTTATTGAATATTGTTTGGATTGTTTAAGCGCTTTGTGACCCTGGTCTGGAAAAGCGCTCTACAAATATAAATGACTGACTTACTTACTTGTCCGAGCGACTCCTCCCACAGACTTCACCTGCAGCAGCGGATCGAGGACGAGCACAGGTGTCGAGCTCTCGTGAAGGACCTGCAGAGTCAAATCCAACAGACGTTTGAGGTCCAGGACCGAGATGTTCTCCAGGAGGATTACATCCGGAGAATCCTCCATCTTAGGAAGGTGGGACTATGTTGTTCATGGATGAATTATTTATTATGTGGAACCAAAAATGTTTTAAACTCCTGAATTTCGTTCGATAAATTACGTTAAGAGTGTTTGAGTCTGTGGTCAAATATAACTGTGGTTCTAAGAATAGTTGTGGATGTAAATGTTGGTGTTTGATGTTTGATGATTGACAAATAAAGTCCTGGAGATGTTGGTAAACTATCCCGACCCAGATCTCCTCAAATATATTTTATGGTCTAAAAATAAACAGTAACTAACAGTAATTCAAGTAATTCTGTTTAATTACTAATAACTTATTATAACTTTAATGGAGAATAAAAATTCTGTAAAATTGTGTTAAGAAAAATAGTTAATTTAATGTCAAAATATACGTAAAATTATAGTACATTTTTCATGATTTTATAATTTTTTTGTATTCTAAGGAAAAATAAGTTACTGTTGTTTTTTTTTATATAAAGAAAATATATTGCGGTGAAATTATTTTATTAAAATTATTTAAATAAAAATCGCTTTTTGTTCTTTTGTGTATTTTTCTCATTCTTTTTTCGTCGCAGGGTCACATCTCCTCGCTGCAGGATCTCACTAGTCCGGCCTACGCCTACCTGTGGGTGCGTCCTTCCTTCTCCGAGCAGCAGATGGCGCTGCTGAGCTCGGAGAAGGACACCGTCGCCGCGCTGGTGCTCGAGTGAGTTCAAAGTTCAAGAATGAAGGAGGTTTTCTCTTGAAAGTGACTCAGTTCGAGTCACTCGTCTCTTCTCACAGGTTAATAGAGGAAGAAATGCTGCCTTTGCAGCAACTCGTCGAAGATCTGAAGACGATGGCGAAGAAAGCCAAGGTCACCAAGTACAAGAACGTGATGTCACTGCTGCGTCTGGCTCTCAGTGGTCTCCAGGTAACACGTGGTATAACATAATAACACACAATAACACATAATAACACACAATATCACATAAAAACACATAATAACACAAAAACATTTAAATTTTGATTAATATTGATTAAAATCAAATACTTTTTTAAATATGACTTCAATTTTCAACTCCAATCAAACAATTTTCAAATATAATCGATCCCTTCAATTCAAGCTACTTAGCAAAATGGTTTAATTATAGTTGGAAATGGTTGGATTTTAGTTGAAAAATGTTTGATTATAGTTGAAAATTGTTTGATTACAGTTGAAAATTGTTTGATTGAAAATGGTTTGATTATAGTTGGAAATGGTTGGATTTTAGTTGAAAAATGTTTGATTATAGTTGAAAATTGTTTGATTATAGTTAAAAATTGTTTGATTAAAGTTGAAAATGGTTTGATTATAGTTGAAAATTGTTTTATTATAGTTGAAAATTGTTTGATTATAGTTGAAAATTGTTTTATTATAGTTAAAAATTGTTGGATTATAGTTGAAAATTGTTGGATTATAGTTGAAAATTGTTTGATTACAGTTGAAAATTGTTTGATTATAGTTAAAAATTGTTGGATTATAGTTGAAAATTGTTTGATTACAGTTGAAAATTGTTTGATTATAGTTGAAAATTGTTGGATTGTAGTTGAAAATTGTTTGATTATAGTTGAAAATTGTTTTATTATAGTTAAAAATTGTTGGATTATAGTTGAAAATTGTTGGATTATAGTTGAAAATTGTTTGATTATAGTTGAAAATTGTTTGATTAAAGTTGAAAATTGTTTGATTATAGTTGAAAATTGTTTGATTATAGTTGAAAATGGTTTGATTATAGTTGAAAATTGTTTGATTTTAGTTGAAAATTGTTTGATTATAATTGAAAATTGTTTGATTTTAGTTTAAAATTGTTTGATTATAGTTGAAAATTGTTTGATTATAGTTAAAAATTGTTTGATTAAAGTTGAAAATGGTTTGATTAAAGTTAAAAATAGTTTGATTATAGTTGAAAATGGTTTGATTAAAGTTGAAAATAGTTTGATTATAGTTGAAAATTGTTTGATTTTAGTTGAAAATTGTTTGATTATAATTGAAAATTGTTTGATTTTAGTTGAAAATTGTTTGATTATAGTTGAAAATTGTTTGATTACAGTTGAAAATTGTTTGATTATAGTTGAAAATAGTTTGATTATAGTTGAAAATAGTTTGATTATAGTTGAAAATTGTTTGATTAAAGTTGAAAATAGTTTGATTATAGTTGAAAATGGTTTGATTATAGTTTAAAATTGTTGGATTATAGTTGAAAATTGTTGGATTATAGTTGAAAATTGTTTGATTATAGTTGAAAATTGTTTGATTACAGTTGAAAATGGTTTGATTTTATTCAAAATTATTTGATTACAGTTAAAAATTGTTTGAAGAAAATAAATCAAAAAGAGAAAGATCGGATGTCAATGTTGTGCAACAAGCGTCTCAATGACTGGTTTTAAGTTTTTAAAATGTTCTCTTTGTGACAATTTCTTGTCCCTCAACATAAATTAAAAGATGAATAAGTTAAATAAAGTCATTTTATGGTCATGTTTCTCCAGGTTATTTAAACATAAAGTAAAAATAAAAAAGTCCCTTTTAGCTTTCGCTTTTATCTTGTGATACACTTGTTTTTGTGTCGTCCTCACATCATATGTTTTAGTAACATTTACACGATCAGTTTGACTCCGAGCTCACAAGTCACCCCGACTTAAGAGGAAGTGACATGTGGGAAGGAGATGTGACACAACGTTTGCACCGAAAAATTTTAAAACCCACAAAAGTGTTGAGTCACACAGACGAGTGTGTGGAGAAGTTTCTCCAGATGAGTGAGTGTTTTTCCCCCGTCGTCTAAAGTGTGAACCTGCGAGTGACGCCTTGTGCCTCTTGCAGCAGGGGCCCGGCGTGGCCGAGATGATGGTGTGTTTAGGGCCCGCCGAAGTCCGACGTCGAGTCCAGAAGCTTCTTCACCGTCACGAGGCACCCGGAACAGAACCAGGACCAGAACTGGACCAGAACCAGAACCAGAATCTCCTGCACAAATATCCTCCAATAAAACTTCTTGACCCAATCAACAGACTTTTATAGACTAAATATCATGGGTTCAAATCCCACTGAAACTGCTGTTCTGACACTGACTGAGTTTAAATCAAGTTTCACTTTTGGAGTTTTGGGTGTTTTAATGAAAAATAAAATCAAAACCAAGAAACACAATCTTTAAAAAAAAAAAAGAATTATTGTTAAACATTTTTTATTTACTTTGAGGTCAAAGGTTGTTTAGAAACTATCAATTAAATTTAGTTTTTATTTATTTTTCGTATTTTATTTCTGTCTTAATATGAGTATTAACATGAGGGTTTTTATTTTAAGACTTTTTTTGAGTATTTATTGTCCCTCAAAAGGATTTATGGGAAATACAAAATAAATATTTAGGAATATAGTGCTTTTATCGGATTTGTTTTTTTAAATCATATAAAATAAATAATATTTTTGTCATGTTAAGCTTGATTTTTATTACTTCGTTTTATACTTCTCCCTCATTTATTTTTGCCTGATGGCCCCTCAGCGCCTCTGAATAAAGTGTGGCCCCTCGAGTAAATTGAATTGCCCAACACTCCTCTACGCTGATGACACGCGACTCTACATTCATTGTTGCAACTCAACCCCCGCTTCACAGCAGCCCCTCCATCTTTGTTGTTCGATCAACACTCACAGTTGTGACGGTCACAGGTTCTGCTGCTCGTCTTCTAACTGGCATGAAGTGGTTCTGCTCGACCAGGAACTGAGAGTTTCACATCCCAACACGTCCCGAAGTCAAAGGTTCAGGTTGTCGAAATGAATATCTCACTATCAGGGTCACACTTCTGTGATGATTTGAACTATTAACTAACTAAAATCAAACTATTTTCAATTAAAATCAAACATTTTTCAACTAAAATCAAACATTTTCAACTAAAATTGAACTATTTTTAACTAAAATCAAACATTTTCAACTAAAATCAAACTATTTTAAACTCTAATCAGACATTTTCAACTAAAATCAAAACTATTTTCAACTAAAATCAAACAATTGTCAACTAAAATCAAACAATTTTCAACTAAAATCAATCTATTTTTAACTAAAATCAAACATTTTCAACTAAAATTGAACTATTTTAAACTATAATGAGACATTTTCAACTAAAATCAAACTATTTTTAACTAAAATCAAATATTTTCAACTAAAATCAAACTATTTTGAACTAAAATCAAACATTTTCAACTAAAATTGAACTATTTTCAACTAAAATCAAACAATTTCCAACTTTAATCAGACATTTTCAATTATAATAAAAACATTTTCAACTAAAATCAAACTATTTTCAACTATTTTCAAATAAAATCAAACTATTTTCAACTAAAATCAAACATTTTCAACTAAAATTGAACTATTTTTAACTAAAATCAAACATTTTCAACTAACATCAAACTATTTTAAACTAAAATCAGACATTTTCAACAAAAATCAAAACTATTTTCAACTAAAATCAAACAATTGTCAACTAAAATCAAACAATTTTCAACTAAAATCAATCAATTTTTAACTAAAATCAAACATTTTCAACTAAAATTGAACTATTTTAAACTATAATCAGACATTTTCAACTAAAATCAAACTACTTTTAACTAAAATCAAACATTTTCAACTAAAATCAAACTATTTTCAACTAAAATCAAACATTTTCAACTAAAATTGAACTATTTTCAACTAAAATCAAACAATTTCCAACTTTAATCAGACATTTTCAATTATAATAAAAACATTTTCAACTAAAATCAAACTATTTTCAACTATTTTCAAATAAAATCAAACTATTTTCAACTAAAATCAAACATTTTCAACTAAAATCAAACATTTTCAACTAAAATCAAACAATTTTCAACTATAATCAAACAATTTTCAACTATAATCAAACAATAATCAACTTTCTTCTCTCTACACAAAACTTTGGTTGTTATTAAATAAAGGTTCACTATTTTAGTCATTGTGGTTCATAAAAATAAATAATCAAAACCAAATAAGCCAAAATCTTTTTGAACAAAGCTTGAGAATCTGAGTTTATCATATAAACTTTTTTTTTAAATGCAGCAAAGTTAAATATTTGAATTTACTTTTCATTTAATACATCAAAAACTTGAAAACTTCGATTTCTTGATAACGTTTCTAAAATTGAGATTTAGTAAAAAATAACGTCAACGATTATCAACTAATATTTATCAGGTCAAAGATGGAGTGACGTGAATAAAGGGCGTGATTCTCTGGGCGTGAAAACTCGTGTTTAAAACCATCCTCGGACTCCAGGGTCCACCAGAAGAACGATGGCGAGCAGAGACGATCAGAACCTTCTGGAATCTTGGCTCAGTAAGTTTGTCTTCGGATGACTTTCACTTACTTTACTTTAAATATATATATATATACGTTTTTACTACCAACACTCGCGTGGACCAACTTTATTTGTGTTTTTATGTGATTATTTTGGGCGTCAAATATATACATTTTACACTTTTGCAAAAATAGGAAGTTACTTTTGAATGAAGAGTGTTTTTCTTTCTTCTTTTAATCTTAATTAATTTATTAAGCCATGTTATACAAATTTGTAGCGGAAGTAGTCTTTTATTTTGAAATGACGAAGTTGACTAAGCGCTCGCTTGATGGTCAAATTATTTACTCGAAATTATTGATATATTTATTAAAGACAAGAACTGAAGAAGTTGAAATAACTGCTCCATGTGTGCAAATACTCGTGTTTATCTTTAAAATATATACGTTTTTTATCTACTACCGTCACTCGCGTAGACCAACTTTATTTGTGTTTATTTTGTGCGTAGAATATATTTATTTTCGACTTTTGAAAAAATAGGAAGTTGACTTTTGAATGACGAGGTTTTTTTATTTTTATCTTAATTTATTTATTAAGCCATGTCGTAGCAATTTGT